>JABFOV010004618.1:0-13561 GCA_022817685.1 Aradophagus sp. ZL-2020 | reverse complement strand
CGCATATTGTGCGGCCATTAGACTGACGGTCAATTACCAATATCGGTCGAATATTGGCAACGAATCTTTTGCCGTTCGTCACGTGCCAATATTGGGCCAATATAACTCGGCGTTTCATTTGGATATTGGGCTAAGCTTCGCAGCCAATATCGGGCCAATATTGTACAGTACTGGGCCAGTATTGGGCCGATGGTATTTTTCTGCCTGGGTTATTCGTCAAAATTCATATTTAAAGTTTATTAATATAAAAGGATGCAAATTATTGAAGAACGCGAATTATTTGCGTAGACAGTTTAGAAATGTTACAATTGTACAGTGAAGTTAACAAATTGAAACAAAGTTGATCTTTAATTACGTCTACAATAAAATTTATAAGATAATGTTCGTTCTTTCTTAATAGGACTGAGTAGCGTTGTATAAGTGAATCGTAACTTTCTACATGGATTGCCATAAATGGCCCTACGATTAACTTATTTTGTTACCCAGTCCTATTGTAAAAAAAATAAATTAATAAAAATATTAATGTTTATGCTGGATCTCATTCGAAAAATAATGTTAATATGAAATTGTAATAATTATTTTACACCAGTAAGATTTCAAACGATTGTCACTGCGAAAAGTATTTTTTTTTTTTATCAAGTAATTGAATGATTGATTTTTTTTTATTATTTATGCAAGATTTAAATCTAACTATGTCAATACATACATAGAGATAACAAAATATTTATTGGTAAGCGTAAATTTGTATTAAGCGGCTTTGGGAAATGCACTAGGAATGTTAAAATACAGTTACATCATTCGCAGCAGTTTACCTGTCGACACCTCACGACAGATATTCAATGCACTGTTCACACCGTTTAAAGAATATCGTTATATTTGGAATACACCACTTCAGATACTTGGCCCAGGTGTCTTATTATTCGCAACATTAATTTATACATAATTTTTGTTGTAATGGTTGGGTCTTTTAGTCAAAAGAATCAAAATATTACAAATCTATCTATAAATATTATAATCTATGTAGAAATATTATAAATCTGTTTACCTAAACTTGAATTAGGAACGTTTTTGTCTCACGTACGTTACAAATTGAGATCGTGTTTGACCATTTTTACCGTGTAAAACAAACTTATCAAAGTTTCTGAGATGTATAGCGAGTTTCTTTCTGTCATGTTTTTTTTGTTAAGGTTTTAATTATCTTTCAAATATTGATTTTTAATTTTACGATGTAACATAGTAAATTTGCAATGTAATAGAAGTATATAAGTTTCAGGTGAAACAGCAATTTTCAGAAATCATGTCTCTGCGTGTAACAATGTAATTTATCCAAATGTAAATTATTTACACAATAATTTGTAGTATGAATTGTTGACGTTGTAAACCTTCAGGAACAAGATAGTCGAAAAAAAATTGATTAAATATTGACGGTTTTGTTGATTAAAAAATGTTCAATCTGTATTGTGGAATTACTAAAATAATATCGTATCAATGTGCAAATGACCCCTCAGGTAATATCGTTTTTAAATTAAGATGTTCAATACTGAATCAGTTTTGATCACATTAAAATGATATTGAATTAAAATCGACGACATAATGTTGATATAAATTTGAAACAGTATTAAGTTCATAATGACGTTAAAGCAACGTTGGTTCAACATTAATTCATCGTTTTCAGTTTTATGGAAATGTGAATAGAAAACGTACTTATAAGCACTTCTTTTATCAAAGGGCTTATGAATGCTATTTTAATAACCAAAGTCATTATGAACTCAACACTGTTTCAACTTTTTATTAATATTAAGTTGTCGATATCAATTCAATATATTTTTTATATCGTCAATATTGATTCAATACTGAACCCCTTAATATTTAAACGTTATCACATAAGCGAACATTCGCACATTGACATGGTATTATTTCAATAATTCCGAGACAAAATTAGAACATAAACATTTTTTTTTTTAAATTACATATGGAATTGCAAGGTACATATTTTAATAATGTGCCAAAATTTAATACATGAAAATTGCTCTGTCGATGGAATGGATTGTGTTGCATCTATGGAACAAATGTATCGATGGAGAATTAAGTTTAGCTCTGTTTGAAAAACGACACAACCATACTTACAAAGTAAATGTTATTCTACCACTTACGTTAATGTTCATATGTTTACTAGGAATGAAAGTGAAGAATCGCAGCCACTGTACGATGGAGCAAACATTACAACAGCGGAAAGTGTTATTTCAATTATAAGTTTAGCTAGACGTCATGTAATTAATAAAACTTTATTAGAAGATGTGATTAAATTAATCAAATTGCATTGTCCAAGACGTAGCAATTGTGTAAAATCACTGTATAAATTAAAAAAACAGTATGCGATGACTGACAGTTATGTAGAAAGACATTATTATTGTGTTAATTGCAAAGAACGATTAGAAAAGGATGTCCCGTGTCCCAGAAATCATGACAAATGTAGGCAGTCTTATTTCATCGAAAACTCAATAACGAATCAGCTAGAAGAATTATACAGAAGACCAAATTTTTACGACATGTTGAACAATCCATTGGTAAGAGAAGGATATACTGAAAATTGTTTGGATGATATTTACGATGGAAAGATTTACAAAGAATTGAATACAAACTTCTTATCCAACCGAAACAACATAACTCTAACATGGTACACTGACGGCGTCCAAATGTTCAAGTCCAGTTTCAGTGTGTGGCCAATATTTCTATTTATAAACGAATTACCATACAGTCAAAGAACGAGATTAGAAAATGCCATATTAGCTGGATTGTGGTTTGGTGAAGAGAAGCCTTCACCGAACTTGTTTCTTCAACCCCTTCGTATGTGTATGACAAATTTACTACAAACAGGAATTAATCTAATGCTACCAAATAAGGAATATGTAAACGTAAAAGTTTTAATCATCTGTGGACTAATGGATTTGCCGGCTAAAGCGCTATTTTTAAATATGTTGCAGTACAATGGTTCTTATGGGTGTCACAAATGTAAACAAAAAAGTATTTATTTACCGGAAGATCATGTGCGAATATACGAATACGAAGATTTCGAAATGAGGACAGAATCGGAGTGCATACAACATGCAGAACAAGCAAGGCTTATTACAAGTACAACAGGGAAAAGTGAAAACGTTTTCGGTGTGAAAGGATACACGGAAGTATCGAATTTTTGTTACAAATATATAACTTTTACTGCAATAGATTCGATGCACTGCTTATTTGAAGGAGTTATAAAAATGCTTATGCAATTATGGTTTCTTCAAAATTATGGAGGTTTAAGAAATGCATTAGCTGCAATTGATCAAAGACTATTGTTTCTAAAACCACCATCGTTTGTACAAAGGCAGCCCCGATCACTAATGAAACATTTAAATTATTATAAGGCTCATGAAATCAAAACTTGGTTCTTTCACTACTCTTTACCTTTAATTTCGTCTTACCTGGACAATGATTATTTAGAGCATTACAAATTACTAGTATTAGGGATTTCTTTACTGTATAAGCGAAATATAAAGAAAGAAGAAATACACATTGCTAGTCGTGTACTCAAAGAATTCGTCCAAGATTTTGCTAATTTTTATGGGCGTGCACGGATGTCGATGAATGTTCATTTAATTTTGCACTTGATTGACAACGTTTTAAACTTTGGGCCTTTGTATATAACTTCATGTTTCCCAGGCGAAGATCTGAACGGTAAAATAAAACGTTTAGTCAATGGAAGTAAGTGTCCACAATTGCAGATCTGTTCGGGTATATCATTGTTAAAAAATTTGGAAACATTGAAATATGAAATTTTACGAGACGACCGGGAGGCGACTACTGTGTGCAACCTGCATAATTATAAAATATCTCGTTTGCGAAGACATAGAATTACAGATTCTACGTGGCTTGTAGGAACGTGCAAAATAATAACAGATTTAGAAAATGAATTTGAAAATTTACTCGAAAATATATTAAATGAAGAAAACAAATGTTATCGATTTCACAGATTATTGAAAAAAAGTTATTTGTACAGTGCCGAAAGCTACGTACGCGCTAGATATTCAGTAAATTCTTACATCGCTTACGAAGATAATAACGACACTTTATTTGGAAGTATTTTAACATTTGTTAGAGTCGTTGAATGTAATTGTGAAGTTTTATGCCATTGTGATGCAAGGCATTATGCAGTTGTAAACTGTTGCGAAACAGAGCTTGCTTTTCAAACGAAATATAACGACCAAATTAAGCACATTCATAAAATATTAAATGATAATGTAAGGTTGACAGTATTACATATTTTTAAAATTAAAACCATATGTTATTACATGCCAATTGTGAATCGTGACATCAAATATATTTCTCAGCCTATCAATGAAATAGACTTTGAATAAATATAATGTAACTCCTGTCTTTCGAGAAATATATGGTTAAAACTGTGATTTTCAGGGTATAGTCACTGAAGTATAATCATACTGGAATGTGCACTGCGATAAGTTACCAATAGAAATAAACGAGCCGAGAGAGACATCTACCAACGGGTGTCTCTATCCTTTTCTTACTGCTGTATTTATTACTGTATTTCATTCATAGATATAGTAGTAAACATAGCAGAAAGAAAAGGATAAAGAACCCGTTGGTCGATGTTTCTCTCGGCACGTTGAGTGCATGTTCCAGTATTAGTACATTTCAGTGGGTATAGTCATGGGTTAATATAGACATGGTAAATGAAAAAACATTTATACATTATGAAACAATTGTGTAAATTATTAAAAATATAATGTTAATTATTTCTTTGTTGTAAAATAATTTGTCAATTTTCAGTACTTTCATAGTTTATCACAACAAATGTAAAAAATTACAAAAGACTTTGTCTGATACAATTCGTATAACGATTAACTATTTCTGGTTCCGTGTCGGACAAATTCTCAGTAATAAATAAACAGTAAAAGTAATACAGTTAACAATATTTCAATGGTAAATAAAGGCGAGAATTAGTGTTTCGTGACGTTACGTATTTATGCGTGCTTAACTATTATACATGTAATTATCAATTTGGGCTGCCTTTGTACAAATATGTACATCATGCATTTCTTGTGTGACACAAAACTGTGCGACATGTTACTTTTTAATTCAGAGTTTATATCGTTCTCCTTTTGTGTAAAACATAATTGTCATTATCGTAAATATGCAAAGAATGGATGTAAAAAATACAATTGACGTAATTGATTTATTATAATACATATATTTACATTAACATCGTAAAAATTGTAATATTATTATATACTTAGTCTGTTAAGCACACGTCCAGCAAATAGTGTAGACAATATTTCGAAACAATAATTTTCAGTGTCATGAAGAAATATAATTATTTTCACACAAAGTACAAATATTTTTCACGGTAGAAACATTTATATTTGTCAATATGTTAATTAAATGTGATGTTCTTTTATAAAACACAACTGCATGAAATAAGTGTATAAATTTCTTATAAATTATAAAATTATAGAACACAATTGTAATCAGTAACAATGATATTCTATATTAAACAAAAAACGCTGTTTGACATGATACAAATGTAAATTATAAAAATGTGACTGCGAATAAAAATAAATATACAGATAAACTTATTGCGTAATCAGCGTCTGTAAAACATACATTTGTACAGTTTACCAATAATTACAATATAAGGCAATATATTCTCATAACTTTTTATATTTTTGTTGATAAACAGAGAATGGTCATAAAAAAATTATCGTAAATCGTCAATTTAAAAATATTTTTCAAGTAAGGTGATACGTCAAACTGACCTCTGTTCAAAACCGCGATATTCAGCTGAACATTTTTCATTTAACCCTATTGACAGATTCACGGCAAATACTAAAATACGTTCTTCAAGCTGCTTTGTCATTTTCATATCAAAACTGCAAATGACAACCAAGCTCTTTTACAACGCAGAATCCAGGATTGCTTACGACAGTGGCCATATGCATGCACAATGCGCATGCATAAGCAAATGAACTACACCGTTTAATATTGAGTTTTTTCGATTTGATTTGGTATCAGACTGATGCTCAACCAAAAGTGGAATGGCCAATTTAACCCTTTTGCCAGAACTACTTTAACTTCTATCAAGATTCGAGTCGGTCTGGTAATTTATCTGGTCTGCACAACAAGTTTTGGAAATTATATTACCCTGACTTATGCCAAGCTATTTCTCCAGATTAATGCCCGATTAGAACCACGACATTCAGACAAGATTTATGTTAGACTTCAATATTTGACTTCAATATCTTGCTAAACTAAAATCGGTATGGCAGCTAATCTAGGCTGGGTAAAAGTAGATCTGAGAAAACTATTAACCACACATGTAACAAGCTGTTTGCCAGACTGATGCCGAGCTAGAACCGCGATTGACATTTCAGTCTTCTGCCAAATTAACTCCAGGTTCGTTCCAGTCCGAAATCAGTCTGGTAACTGATCCATACTGCGTGAATGTATATCTGGGAAAATTAATTTACCAGTCTCTTACCAAATGTTTCGCCAAACTGTTCTCTAACCGATTCCGCGATCGCAAACCAAATTATTTTGCGACACTGACTTCAACCTCTTTCCAGACTGAAATGAGACTGGTAATTAATCCGGGATGCGTAAAGATAGGTCTGGTGAAATATATTTACCAGACGTGTACCAAACTATTTTGCCACACTGATGCCCAACCGTAACCGCGATTGCCAGTCAAACGCTTTTGCCAGAGCTACTTCAACTTTTATCCAGATTCGAATCGGTCTGGTAATTTATCTGGGCTGCGTAACAGGTCTGGAAAAATGTAATACCCAGACGCGTGCCAAGCTATTTTACCAGATCGATGCCCGATTAGATCCACGACATTCAGCCAAACCGTTTTGCCAGATTGCCTCCAATACGTTGCCAAACTAAAATTGGTATGGTAGCTAATCCGGACTGGGTAAAAGTAGATCTGGGAAAATGTATTACACAGACTTGTGCCAAACTATTTGCCAGACTGATGCTAAGCTGGAACTGCGATTGACATATCTGAGCCTTTTGCCAAACTGACTCTAGGTTCCTTCCAGAGCGAAATCAGTCTGGTTGCTGACCCATACTGCGTAAATGTATATCTGGGAAAATTAAAACATAATACGATGTACTTTACAGCAACAGTGACATCGATTAATCGATTATTCGGTGCTTCGATAAGTAAGCTCACCTAGGTCATCCCTACAATCGCAGCTGGTCCAACGTTGAATATTCAGCCATTTTCTTGATCATTCTAGAGTCTTCGTGCAAGAAACTGTATTACTTGTGGCATTTTGAAAATATAATTGAAAAAATAAAAAAACGATTTCTTAAATATTACACAGCTCGAATTAAGAATTGCATCTTTTCAATATCACGACTGCAAAGTAAGTAAACCTCATGTAATATGTACAATAATAAATGTATGAAAAATTATTACTTTCAAATAATTTTGCAGAGATGCTATAAATAATTATGTCCAACAATAACTTTTCCAAAATATTAAGTTTATTAAAGTGAGTAAACTTGTCAAAAATTTTCTCGTCTACATGCATGAATCATAACCTCCATTATGGATAGTCTTAGCTGGCCGTATGATTCATGAGAAAATGTTGTAATTTTAATACAATTTTTCTTATGCATTTTAGTATGTTTAACATCATTCTTTTAACCAAAAAAAAATGTTTAATTAATTACGTTGGATTACAAATTTAATCAATCACAAAATCCACAAAATTTACTTCATTAATTTATGTTGCAATATAATTTTAGGGAGTATATTGAATTATATTTGTAATCCAATATAATTACAAAAATTACGTTGTATTATTAAATATTAAATTATCAAATTATTTAATTATTATTATTAAATTATTAAATTTGTACACTTGAATTAAACACTTATTTTCAATGTAATAATTTTTCCCCCGTGCAGTATTAACGTAAATACAATTATACATAGATATCAAATTTACAAATTAATTTACTGATTTAACATTGAAAATTCTTTCTTTAATGTGTTTCTTTTGTATCATTAGAGAAGAAAAACAGTTATTTTTTGCAACGCAGTAGAAAACAGTGTATTACAAATTAAGAGCTAAAAGTTAGCATTTCAAGGCGGCAGAGAAGTTGTAGCACGAGACATTAGCACGGGCTGCTGAAGCAGTACAAGAGCCGGTTTTGTTGATACTCAATCGCCCCGAAATGCTTAGTTTGCGTTCTTGTTATGCAGTATACTATTTGACTATATTGAAACATTATAATCTTGTAAATAGATCGTGTGTATATATATATGAAATGTTTCATAGATGAAGATTAAAAAATTGTTGGAAATAATGCAAGATAATCGTGTTGACATTAATTGTATGATTATTAATTTTTTTTGATAAGTTACTATTTATCATCATTTAAATTCATCTGTATCATTTGTTCTTGGGTAATTACATAAATGATTATTAATTCTGTTCGGCCGCTTATTGTCGTTATTTTTCAACAAATCATGTTTAATTAGTGATTAAAAGAGCAATAACATAACAACTGAATATAGGTAAAAGACATAAATCTAATTGATAAATTTTTGCGAAATGTTTTGTTGAATTTCTTAATTTTGTTTTGTCTTACCAAGCATATTTTCTAAGAACAAGTATTTTTGTATTTTCCGATAGTATTTTAAAAATTTTATTAGTATTATCAATAAATGCCAAACTTGTTTGGAAAAATATTGAAATTATTAATAAATGCATATTTAAAATAAGCAACTTTTTTTATACATATTATTTTAAATCATTAATTTTTTAATATTTTTATGTTCTATCCGTTTACTAATTTTGCGTTGTGAACTACGTTATGAAAAGAGAAGTATTAACAAATTCAAATTAAGGGTGTAATAATTTCGATTTCAATTTTAGAAATATTAGTGAAAAGTGAAACTGTCCGGTACGGATTGAGCAAAAATAGGAGAATTCATTATAAATACTAATATTTAATCGAATTAAATTGATAATCAACCACAAACCGAGAAATGATTTCAAATTTTTGTTTGGTAAATCACCATGCTCTTTTAATCCAATTGGCATGTAACTTTATTCTCACTGATAAATTTATCACATTTCTTTGCAATTATTGAGGTAACCTATGAATAAAAATGTACTTCATTACAAACAGCTCAAATTTCATGTGACTGTTGAATTTTTTAAAACCTCTTATTATTTAAATAATTCATTAAATATTGCACTTAAGCAGTAAAATTATTTACGCACCTTGGGAGCGGACGGTAAATTGGAACTTACCGCCCAAGTGCTGTCAAGATGCTCGAGGGCGTAGCCCGAGCGTGACTTTACAGCAAAGTGAAACAACATCCATGCTTCGGACGCAGTGGCGCCCTCAACAATAATATAATATTTTCGTTCTTTCGGGAGAGGACAAAAGTGGAACTAATAACTTTAGTAGCGCTCCCGCGGACCAACAAGTTTTATACGTGGCTCGGGTGCACTAGCGCCCTCGACTGTAATGTACTATATGAAATAATAAACAGAAATTAATACAGTAGTTATGATGTCAATACAAAACTTTTGTTTTTTCGGCCACTTTAATCGTCGTATATAAATAAATATATTATATTTTCGTATATAAATAAATATATATAAATAAAAATTTTGAAAATTTCAAATTTTTCATTTTTAATATATAAAATTTTCGAATGTACTTATATATAAACAACAAAAGTAGACTTCTACCAAAAAGACAAATTATGATGTCAAATATCGTTTACACAGATATGTGTGTGTAAAATGATAAATTTTATGCATATTTTAAAATGAATGACAACTTATTGAACAAATCTTCTTGCAGTATGTCATCGATTGATGAATTGCTTTTCCTTCAACATTTAGGAGTTACCTCATTCATCCGCCCTACTGTAAGATCGATTTTGAAAAAAAAAAATTATTACAACTTATTATCCAGCATGTAAGTATCTTTACTTTTTTCATTTTTGTTACAATTTATTATAATACAACAGTACTGGAAGCTCATTTACAGCACGTACCTTAAAATTAAAAACGTATTATTGAATTTTGAATCTTGTATTGCCTTAAAATTAACGGAAAAATTTCTAAATTGTACATATTAATTTTGAGGCAATGCAATATTACAATGTTAGTATATTGTTCAAAAATTTCGCGGTACGTTCTTAAAATGGAATTCTATTACCTTCGCGTTTAATGTAACTATTCAACGCTGGAAAATCTCGAATCACAATCACAATGAGACAGTGCTATTCGCATCCGTGTTTTTCTGTTTCTCTTTTACACCCCACCCATTTACTGAGTTGTGACCTTCACCATTAAATGGTTAATGCTACATTTTGATACAATGTTATTGTACATCTTTTTTACTTTGTTTGTCTTATTTTATTTATTTATTTTTTTTTTTTTTTTTATGGAAATTGTTTACTTACATTCATGTTTTTTTAATGTTCTCTTATATGTGACACATAATATATTCGTAGTCTGTTTTCTTCACACAATTCAAAAATTATTTTGACTTTGTAAAGGTTACAGGGGACCCAAAGTCCAACCGATGCCTCATTCAGGATGGAACGGATTACAAAACAAATCTTGTCGACAAATCATGACTATAAAAGCCTTCCTGTTGTCGCATAATTTGACAAATAAAAAAATTATAAAGGAGATATTTTCAAAACTTGGAATAATAACCAAAACATTTTTTGAAAAAAAAACAAAACGGAATTTTTCAAGTTTTTATTACATTTGCTGATACTCAGTCAGCAAATAAGGCTATTGACGAAAAGACCATTTATTACAATGGTAGAAGAATTCAAATTAGACCTAGTTTGAAGAAAAAAAAGAAAGAAGATGATTCTGCGGAATCGAATTCTACGCAAATATTAGAAGAAGGGTATGATTCGTTTAATTAGAAAAACACGTTGTTTAAATGTTAAAATATTAGGTGTTTACTAAATGACTAGTGTGTGCACAATTCAAACCATGAAACATCATTAATTGCAATCGTGCTTTAAATAAAAGTTCTTATTTCCACTCTTTCAAGTTGAATCTATTAACTGAAATTAACCACACAAGTCGCTAATTGTATATCCTATGTTTAATTTTATTTACAAATTGTAGTACAACTATTAATTTGTTTGCAATCAAAATCGTAATAATTAATAATCAAGTAATAAGATATATGAAAATATAAGTTTACTAACTGTATTTGAAATACTACATCCAATTAACGGTCGCTCTTACAATATTGTATTAAGAATAATAATATATACTATTTAATTGTAGGAAACTGTCCCCTGATTCGAACGTATTTTCGTTGCTTCCTGTAGAAATACTTCAAGAAATTGTGAATTATTTAAACTTGACAGAAGAGCAGAATTTCCGACAAGGTAATTATTTTAACTATGTCAATTTGAAGATCATGTTCATACTTTTTATACATACCTTCTACTAATACAAACAATAGCACAAGAAAGAAGAATAATTTGTCGTAGGACTTGCTCAAAAAGCAACATTTTTCTCAATAGAAAGATTTTTATTTTTTTTTTTTTTTTTGCACTGATAACCACATGAATATAAATTTTACATACACCTAAGTACACATTGGTCTGTAGTATTTTCATTAATTGTTTACATACAGAATAATTTATAATAATAGTCTCAATACAGTAAGTTCAAAAACACATCCATGTTGATACATCATTATAATAAAGTAGTAGGGCTACCTCACTTCTAGCGCAAGTAGGTCAAATTTCTGAATTTTGAGGAGTGGGAAGGTCGTACTGTTGTATGGGGGTAAAAGTGAAAGGCAATTTTGCAAAATTCGAGAAGTGGGAGGCTCGTGCTATTGCATGAGATAAAAGTGAATGTAAATTTTCAAATTTCTAGGAGTGGGAGGCTCGTATTGTTTCCCAAGGTATGAAATAAAAAAAAAGAAAACATCATGCTTGATTAATTTTAATTACGTAAACAAAATAAAATTAGTGAAATCTGGTCAGTGTCAAAATTTTAAGTGATAAAAAGGGAGCAAAAACGGTCAATTAGTTCCAATTACTAAAATTTTCACAATGAAGAAAGGTGAAAATGACAAAGGAAAAGCGATGAGTGTTAAAAAAGTTAATGAGTTTATGACGTATGAATGAACAGTTTGAGCAGTCAACCGTATGTTTTTCTAAAAACTTGTGAAATTGGAAAACTCGAATAGCATAGTCATGGTCAACTTCTTAAAAAGTAATTAAGTTTCAAAACGTTGACTGATCAATATGCGTAAAAAAATTTGTCAAAATATTTTGATTGATTACAATGTCTTAGTAATGATTTTTGAGTGTAATAGAATTAATAACAACATTCATAGTTAATAATTTTCATTCATTTTGTATCCAAGAATACAACATATGTACATTTCTCAGAGCACATTGTAATTTATTATCGCTGTTTGCATGATGTGTACATCTCTTGAATGCGTTGTCATTCATATCTTTTAACGATGGACAATCAAAATCGGCTACATCGATTACATACATATATTTATTTAAAACACTGCTTAGAAAGTTCTTCTTTTCTAACCCTTTCACATACACAATATTTGCAGCATTTAACGCAGAATTAATTACTTCAGTTAAAGTGTCGTATGGTAAATGTCCACTGTACCAATTCAAACCATGAAAATTTCTTGTCAGCCATGAATTAACGGATTTATACTTTGGTGGTAGTGAATTCCATTCCTGCGGTGGTTTAAAGCAATGGTAAACGCAATGCGCATCTTCAATGCACATTATTGCTGTTTCCTTGATGATGAATTTGTTGATCGGTTCTTGAAATCCTTGCATGTCGACAATATACTCCATTATAATTTTCTTACAATACTGCTTATTGGATTATATTCAATTATACAATCATGTATAATTAAACAAAATGCTGAGGTGTCGGCAGCACAATTTACACTAGACTCTATCTCCAGTCTAATGGCAACTGATCCAGTTTTTATTATTTCAGACTGTTTTGAACAATCTATGACAAATAGTGGGGCTTTATTAACAAATTGTTCCTTTGTTAGCAATGGTTTTGGAGATTTATTGTAATACGCACTTTGAAAATTTGCATACATTTCATAGAAAATTGCATATTGAGAAATTGTGAATTTAAAAACACTTTAATATCTCGAATATTTCCGTGATCAAACTGACTCGCGTTATTGACATTATGTCTTCGATTGGATTGTAAACCAAATATAATAAATCGAGGTTTTTCTAATTGAGATGTAGTTTTAACAACCCAAATATGCTTCGTTGCAATTGGAAGAGCAGGATATTCATACAAGTCCCATGTACGAAATGCCATACTAATCGGTTTATCTTTTGAAATAAAGTCAAGCAATTTAATTTTTTGTTTATCAGCTAATTTTATATACGGCATTAACCATTCTACGCTTAAAATATTAATTTTAGCATCTTCATTATCATTTCCAACTTTGATAATTGCATTTGTATCAGTAT
>JABFOV010004617.1:0-13566 GCA_022817685.1 Aradophagus sp. ZL-2020 | reverse complement strand
GGATCCATTTTGGTGTCGTTGGATAGATTTTCGAAAAATATTTGACACGTGTTTTTTTGTTTCCTCGTTTTGATATGAAATTTTCAAGATATTCGACCGTTCCGGGACTTTAAACTCACCCTGTATATAATTATATATATATTGCATATACATATACAATATAATTTTTGTTATCATTTCCAATTGTATCCTTTATATATGCATGATGACAACACGATATGATATCACATGGGGATGTCATTGTGTCATCACGTATGTACATGTCACAACATATGTACATTAACAATAATTTTTTTGTTCACATCCATTATAATTATAACACCGTGTGATATCACTGATATTAAAATCTAAATAAAATCGGAATATCACCTCGTGATGTCACAATAAAATTGCTGATATCATCGCGTGATATCACAATATCGCATTAAAGAGACAACGTCGATTTGAATGTGAATTAGATGTGATACCCGCACGACATCACTGTGATGTCACCATGATATCATTGCGAAAAGTTTCATTGTCTGGGTGCAGTAGAAACGAAAAGATTGAACGTAAATGAAAAAAATGCCAAAGCGAAAGGGATGAGGAAAAAAGGAAGAAAAGTTGAAAAAAGGAGAAGAAAAGAGCGAGCGTAAGCAAAGGCCTTTAACCGGTTTCTCCGTGCCAGCCGAAGGGCCGGCCGATCGGCCCAGAAACTCGAGGTGCATTATTTTAACGAAGATAAATGCGCGCGATTCACTTTTCGAGTCAGTCGCTGCAACTCGAGACGAAATACAGTGCAAACATTCGCGTCTTAATTAATGTTACCTTTCCCCCTCCGACCCCTTTCCGCACATAAATACACAGTTATTGCATGTTTCTTGTAACATATCACGTCGACCTGAGTTACGATTTACAATCTCAATGAGTCGTCCATTAAATTCAGCCAGGAATTTGTTTCGACGTGTATACTTGAAGAAAGTTTGAAGAAATAGAAATTTAAAAAAGAATAAATAACTCAAGTGAAAGAAATAATAATAATAATAATAAGTATGAAAGAATAAATAAATTAAACACAATTTCATCTAAAATTGATGGTATTTGATTCTATGAAGAAAAAAGAAAAAATATATGGAAAGACAAATCCGACAAATTTAGTAAATGCGCTAAATACAGTAATTCAGTAAAGCATTTGTATGGTGAAAAAGTTTCAAAATTATACCATTATAGTATACCAAGCCTCAAGAACAAAAGAGTGTTGAGCATAATTATTTATACAGCAATTATTATTTCTACAAAAAATCACACTAATTCAGCATTTTACTTCGCATACCACTTTTGCTTAGAGTCTATACCAAATTGGTATATAGACCCCAAGCAAAATATGTATGAATGGAATAAATACTGAACTGGTAAAAATATTTTACTGTTAACGTACAGACTTTTAGTATAAAAAACACGGAAATATGATAAAATTGTATTATCTTTAATTTTGTATCTAATATTTTATAGAATATTGTTTAAAAAATTTATAAAACTTTTCTTATTTTGTTTAATTTGTCTTTCCAAGAAGACAAATCTACAAAAAATATCATAATTTATTAAAATTACAGTCAAACCTTGGCTAGCTATCGTTCGCCAATCTCTCCAACGTAGCTAGCTATCCCAAATAAGCAAAGATGGCGCTGAAAACGCGTGTATTGCATACACGCTCCTAGCGCCATTTTTGCTTATTTTCAAATATGACAAAATTAATCGTGGATTAAATTTAATAATTCTTATTGGAAAAATATAAATAATTTCCATTTATATATACACTTTGTAATTAACCCTTAAGTAGGCGCGTGGCGCCTATCAGACGCCAATGACAAAGAAACTAGCATGTCATTTACACCAGCGAGAAAGAGATAGTAAAAATAGTGCGCTTATTTAAGGGTTAAATATTTCCACAAGGGTACACGTCGAAAATCGTTCCGACTTATGAAAAATCGTTAACCTTTCGTTGTTTCTTTCAGATTCGAGGCACCGAACGATAGTCTTTTTGGATGGACCCCCAGCGAGAAATCAGCTACTTGATGACACTAACCCGTAGATCCGAACTTGTGGGCTTTTTTATATGCATACCGCAAGGTCCTATCTACCGGTACATGTATAGTAGTCAGGCCGGCGATAAGTACACGACAAATCTCCGGGAAGCGTCGATTCGTCGGATTCTCGCTGATGCGCCTCTTAACCTACCCCTTCGCCCCCCGACTAGAAGCCTTTCCCAATCGCGACGACATTTTCCAACTAACACACTTCCACACGCTTCGACGAATGCGTTTCATTAACAACAATGAGAATTTTACACGGGTTGCCGTTGAGAGATAGTGAAATAAAACAAGTTATAACAAGTTTGAACAATTTGTGACAGGTTAAAGCAAGTTGTAATCAATTTGAATCGAGTTGAAACAAGTTTAAGCGAGTTAGAACGAATGAAAAGGGTGCGAATGAAAGAATGTTCAAAAAAGTAGATCAAATTGCAAAAAATGCTAGTTATAAAAAGTTAGAACCAATTTAAGCAAGTTGTAACAAGTGTCGACGAATTTGAACACGTTAAACCAAGTTGTGGCGGGCTAAAGTACAAAAAAATGATTAAAAGTAGTTAGGACAAGTTTAATCGTATCAGTTAAAACAAGCTAAAACAAGTGCTAGCAAGTCAGTGAGCGTCCAGACAAACTGACGGACCTGGATTCGAACCTTTATTACTAGCCTAGTGTTTTCTATAATACAACTCTTAAATTTAATAATTTTTCAAAATAAATATGATTTAGCAATTCTCTCACTTTGGGAGAAACTTGTTCCATTTTTGATTACCAATAGTTCTCTTTTGTTTAAATGCACACGTTTTAGAAAGTCTTGAGATGGACAAAAATGTGGCATTTCAAAAGCCCAATATTTATTGAAAAATGGTCGAATTTCACTTAAAGCGCTCTCACTTGAAACGTCCATTCACTTTAAGTGTTAGCATCCGCTCACTAAAACTGTCAAAGTTCCTATTTCATGTTTGGGAGGAAAGTGGAAACACAAATGAACCTACAAAAATGTTCCAAAATGGCCGCCATTACAATACCTTGCACAGTAATTGCGATTCTTCAAATGAACTTTTCGGTCCCAAATGGGAACTTTAAATGAGATTCGAGTGTATCTCTAAAAATTTTGATTTTATCACTAAATCAACTCAAATTCAAACTAGTTATAACGTGTTAGAACAAGCTTACACAAGTTAGAACGGTTACAACCAAGCTATAAACTTAGAGCGACATCAAATAAGACTAACGAAAAACGAAAGCAAGTTAGAGAAAGGACAGTTGGAAAGCACGATGGGATACAGAGACGACGTGGAGGATCGGAGCACCGATGGCGGAAGTTGGACGGGGATGCGTCATTCGAGGAAGAAGGTCGCCAGCTGCGACGATGACTGGGTGAGGTAGTAGGTTGTATAGAGGGGATAATTATTCACAGATATGAAGTCCACTGTACAACTTGCTAACTTTCCCGGACGTCGGCGCCCCAGCGTTGGAGTCGATGAAAATCACGCCAGGACGACGTTCGTCGCACCACAGTAGCGCCACCTATGTCGCTGATGTAACGTGCAACGAATGAAAGACAATGAAAACGAGTATTCAAAATTTAGTCGATATCGATCGGTTGTTAAATGATAATTACAAATCGCATTGAGTACATGAAATGATAGGAAAGTTTTTAAAAAGAAAATCGTTACAGTAAGACCGTGTAAGTCGAAGAAAGTCAGACGCCGCTGGATGACAGTGACAAAAGCAATTCGATTCTACTGTGTAGAAGTAAAGATTAAAGTAAGACTAGAGATAGAAAAGCGAAAGAGAATAATGATAAATAAAGTGTAATGGCGGGCGGGCAATGAAAAGCCTGCCGCGTCGCCGATTCCCTGAGACCCTAACTTGTGACGTCGCGTCCGATATCTCACAGGCTAGATTCTCTGGTATTGGCGATGAGTGCTGCCTTTTGTCGAACAAAAGTCAGTTCTTGCACCAGAAAACAGAAGCCTTCCAATGTGAGAAAAACACGAAAAGTTTGAACTAACGAGGATCGTTATAATACAACCGCACACCCTACTTTGCACTGTTTTAAACTTTAATTTACGGTCGCTTTAGGCAACATTATTATTATATATATTTTTTTTGTTTTAATATTCTGCATGCTAGAACCTAAAAATCCAAACACATACACATACACATGTATATGCCAATGATATGTTGAAATAAAAATAACATTGCTAAACCTGGATATTGTGGTTTTATTTCCTTCTCAATATTCGCAAGACTTAGGTTATAAATTTTGCCCACTAAATTGAAAAAAAAAAAAAAAAAAAAGAAATTACCTTATAGTTTCTTTCATAAGAAAAATATAATTCTCTATCGTTGGAATTTTTACAAAACGGCTTTGCGTGCAGTTAACAATTGAGCACAATTCCATTTCTCTTTTCATTAAACTGTTTCAATATTGGACAACCTTTCATTTCAACACTTTTTATATATATTAAAGCATTTCTTATATCTCAAACCTTCGTTGATAGCATTTTTATAATTTTGTTTAGCTATATAAATATCTTTCTCAGACGAAATTTACGGAATCACTGTGAAACTTTCTGAATTTTTGGTTTTCTCGAAAATTGAAAAAAGTTTTCACTTTAGGTGGTACTAGCATTATAGTCAAATCAAAAATGTTATCCAACTATTTAAAATGTAATAAGCTGTTTCATAATTTAATTTTAATGCATTAAATATTTGTAATTATATTTTGCACTCTCAATTTCAATTTTTTAATCTTAAAGCATCTAATTAAATGTGAATAAAAGATGAAATTATTATGAATAGTATTAGATACGATTAACTGCTCTAAATCTAAAATAAATATTCTAAATTATATTAGAACACACGTTTCTTTTCAAAACGCGTTCGTTCGAAACTATTTTGATGAAAAAAAAATATATTTGTTTATTTGTAAATCAAACATTTTTATTTTAAATAGTCAGATTTCCACCAAATTTAGAAAAAAAAACACTATGTAATTTCCCAAAGTTTCAACAACATTTGTTGTGTCCAACCGAAAATATTTTGGTATTTTATAATTTTTAAGAAAATTTGTGAAATTCCATTGCTTGTACATCTATATCTATCATTTTAATGAACTTTGATACCAAATACCTCAGTTTGAAAACGGTCAAGGTTTATGAAATTTTGAAAATTTGTAGAACAAAATATTAATAATAATTACACAAAGTTTTATTTTACTCTGACTATTTCGAATTAATGCAAGTCTCATCTTAAATTTGTTGCGTTCCAAAAAGTTAACTTACAATCCATCGAAGACATAAGTTAAAGAATCAATATTTCTTTAAAAATTAAAAAAAAATTTTTTACTGTTTGCAATAAATTATTGATATAATCTACTTATTTTTAATTTATTACAATACTAGTAAATTGCATAAAGTTATGCATAATCATTAATGTTTTTAAAGTTTTCAACTATTATTAGTAAGTGATAAAAAAAAAGTCTAATCTAATTTTTAAAATATGACTAATGGTACTTTTTTTGAATAATTTTACGATAAAAAAACCTCAGTATATTCACGCTTTAAAAGAAAATTGTCAATTTCAATGAAAATATATAATTTTCGTTTATTAATAAACGTTGGAAACTTTAACTACATAAAAAGTGAATGCATCTCATTTCCAGCATCACAAATTTCCACGTTTAGAAAGTCTGCAACGTTTATTCGCAACGAATTCAAACCTCAATCAATTTCGAATTGTAAAAAATAAAATTTGCAATAAGAAAACAACGTATGTAATTTAAATTTGTTGCAAAAGAACGTTGCAAACTTCTTGCACATAATTTTCGTAACCTTCACCTTGCGAACAATCTCTTTATAATTTAATTTATCTTAATTACTTTCAACAATAACATTATTACTTTAATTTAAAATAGATTCAAGAAGAGATAATGCTTAAAACGAGAAATGCAATTGTGCTTTCCAACAATCTTCAACATCATAAACATTAAACTCGTTGTTAACTATAAACATTTTCAACAATAACTCGACCCCTCATCCATTAACTTTTTCAACTCCGCCGCAGAATAACCGAGCAGGCTTTTAAGATCACAAACAAATTTGTACACAAATCTCCGACCGTGGACTTTCGAAATGATGTCTCCATCATAATAGTACCTTAAAGCGCGACTCAGTTTTTCATAATTCATCGAGCGCTTGTTTTTACGCGCGCCCCACAATTTCGCGACAATTTCTGGCTGACTGAGCTTGAATTCACCATCCACACCTTCCCAGTGGATTGCGTTCTTGTGCTGACGATCCGTCAGGAGGTCCAAAAGAAACTGCCAAAGTTGTATCTGACCACTGTTCATCGTCCGTGAACTCGTCGGTGCCAGAGGTCCCGTATTGTAATTCGTTAGAGTCATCATGCGTTGCTGATCGCTAGCAGGCGAAAGTTCGCGTGCTTTGGAAAACTTTTCGTTCGATTTGGGACTTTTTTCCACTTCGGAAGCAGCCGCTGGATTCTTCTGATTTACGGCTGAAAAGATGATTGTAATTTTTATTAAACATGCTTTTGAAATTTCCAACGTTTACTAGCAAACGAAAATTAAATCTGATATAATTTCCTACATCTAAAAACGATGGGATATGTTATCGAATAATTTTACAAGAAAAATAATGAATATAGTCAACTTGTAAAACACAATTTTTCATCTCTAATGAAAATATAAATGTTAAATTATATTAAAATAATTTTTGTTTACTAATAAACGTTGGAAATTTTATTTATATTATTAAACTGAAGTTTATTATATAGATGTGAAGCTTTCTATTTGGAAATATTCGCACAATATAAATATTTGAAAAATTGAAAAAAAAAAAAAAAAAATGAAGTAAATGTACCTATGTTATAGTTAAAGTTTATATATATACCTCAAATGAGTTTAAAAATTTTAAAAAATGAAATTAAATTTGCCTACACAAATAATAATTTTAAAATTCTTATTTGAAATATAAATTTGATTTTACTTTTATTTATTAATAAATGTTGAAGTTCAAGTTATGTTTTTTTAACAAAAATTATAATGCAGTTCAAATTAAAGCTTTATTAAAAAAAATCTAATTTACAATGTGTAAATGATTGTTTTTAAATTTCTTTTCTGTCAAAAATGTCATTTTTTACAATACATTTCTAGACTAAATAAGTAAACGATCATTAGAAATTGTTGAAAAAATAATTTAAACACTTGTTATACAAATTAAAAATACCGACCGATTGTTTTGTATTTCTTTAGTATCTCCAAATGCATCCAAAATATACTGTCTTTGTCATGTGGAACCTTTTGGTTGAATTCTTCTTGCGACATGTTACAAAGTTGTGCACCAGTTATATTCCAATCATTGAGTTTTATGGAAACTAAATTGAACTGTCGCACTGCCCATTGTAACCAGTGTCTGACATGTGGTTGCGTCCATTCGTATGGATCTTTTGGAATTCTTAATCGTTCCTGCGATCAAATTACAATATTTATTATATTTTTAAAATATTGACAAAATTTGATAATTGTCTTGTTTTTAAGCTCAGAATAATTTATATTAGAATTTATAGTATAATTAATTTATGTACAGAAATAATCAAAGTTATATTTTTATCAAAAAATTCAATTTTAAAACGATTTCAAACCAAGTTTGTCACTTTTTGCAATACTCGCAAAAAAATTATGAATATATCACATTTTGTGTATTTTATATGTATATATATATATATATCATAACATTTTATTCTATTCTGCATGTTTTTCTAATTTGTTGATGACAATAAAAAAGGAAAAGAAAACTCTTTTTTGTAATATTTCTTCAAGTTCAAATTTTTTGATAAAAAAAATATTTGAAACTCCTCTTGCATATATTTTTTTGCTAAAAATTATTAAAATTTGTTTTCAAATATTTTCAAAAAATAAAATTATATACCATTTCTTTTTGATATTGTAAATCTTGATGCCAGTCATCGGGTTCTGCATTATTTGCTGAAATTAAAATATATATTCATTATATCAGTCTATTTATTTCGTTATGAATATGAACATTAAAGAACGTAACGTATTTACTCACAGTTACTCTCAGTGAATTCTTCTGTCGGCTTAAGAACATCGACAATATTAATTTGTTTCTGAGGAGTCTTAATTTGTACATTCACTTGAACCAATCCTTCTCCTTGAACACACTGGTCCACTAAATTCTTATGACTTTCCAGCTGAAAACAAATCATTTTTCAATATTAAAAATCATTTCTTCACAAAAGATATTGACTAAAGCTTTCAATATTGATAAATAAATTGAAAAATCAAATTAAATACAACTAAAATTTTAGGTCAGTTGGTTTTTCTAAAATGAACTTGCAAATATCAATTTAACAAAAAACTGTTATTTCGCGATACTAACATATTTTGTTTGTATGTTTTTCAGTTATTAATAAACACTGCAAAGTTTATATTTTATATATAATAAATGATGAAAACAATAATAAACCAAAACAAATTTATGTAAACACAGTTACTCAAACAAAATAAAATGTAAATAAAAAATCTTCATTTGTAAACAAAGTTGTGTAAACAAAACAAGGTGTAAAGAAAGTTTGTATACAAACAAATCAAACTGTAAGCAAAAAAACTCCATAAATAATGTTGTGTAAGCAAAAGAAAGTGCAAACAAAAACACACTCTTCATAAAGAAAGTTGTATAAACAAAACAAAATGTGAATCAAAACAATTTTGTTGCATTATCTAATATCAATGATTATTATTATGACATTGAAGTGTAATAAAGTAAATTTTTCATTTCTGACCTGTAATTTTCATAATTTTTATTTCCTTTTTCCATTTTTTACATTTATTGATCTATTTTATAACTATTTTGTTAATTAATTATAGGTATTTATTTTAAATTTTATTTTTTTGTTTTAAATTTTTGTTTCAAAATTTCATTCGATAAATTTTATTATTTTTAATAACACACCTTTTGTGAATCCTGCAACCAAAAAGAATAATCGTTCAATTCCAAGCCTAATCTTTGTTCCAACAAATTCCTTAATGTGGAAAGCGGCTCTCGAATATCCATGTGCTGGTACAGAATTCCTTCGTTCGCATCGTCGCCATTACTCGAACAATCCAACGCAAAACTCGGCTCTACTTCCAAGTCAGAGTTTTCTTGCAAGTGAGGCATTATGTCGTCCTCTTGAGACAAAATACCGTCCGATTCGAGCTTTATTCTCTTGATATTCCCAAAATCACAATCTTCGTCTATATCAAAACTAACATATTTTAATTAATTTTTAACATCTAAAATTATTTTACAATGTCAAATATGTTATTAAATGAATATAATTTTAGTAAATGAAATAAATGAATCAATAAATACAAAAATTAAAATTGGCGTTAAATAATGTATTAGTAATAAAAAATAATTTATGGAATATTTTTCATTTAATAATATTGTCTTTGTTAAAAAAAAGATGAATTTAAATACTCTAAAAGCAAGATTACAATTACACAAATATTAAAAAGAATATAAATTTGTAAAATGTACAATTTTATGTATTTAAAAATAATTATTTTTTTATGAAATACATTTAACACGAACATAAATATAATAAACCTTCAAATCACAATAAATGAATATTTCAAATATAAATTATAGAAATGTAAGTCTTTTTTTTTTATAATAACATTATGTAAAAGGTGAAATTTTTATTTAATTTAAAATTAAAGTCAATAACATTTAAAACGTAAACGCAAAGCAAAAAATAATTAATGGAACACAATAAAAAATTAAAAAATGGAGCAAACTTTCTGACATAAATGATAAACAAATACATTTGACACTAAATAACTATAAAATTCATCTGAAACCTTGCCACGAGTGCTAAAAATGCTTAAAAAAAAAGTAAAATAATAAATTGGCGTGAAAAGTATTGGTGACATTTAAATGTTTATTTCATTCAATCATTTTGACAAATAATTTTTGAGGTTAAGTCGCTAAAGAAGCATTGTTTCGCCAACAACGATAAGTCTCGACGTTTCCTTTAACTTACATTCTTCCGTAAATCCGAGACCGAATTCGATGATCCATTTGAAATAATTATAACTAGATTAATTAATTACGCAAATGCACTATAATTGAATACATACGGGTTTCCAAAGCAGTTTCTTATGGCATCTGTTCAGGGAGTTCACAGCAATGAATAGGGATGCTCAGAATCGATTCGATTCTTCGAAAAGTCGATTATTCTTTTGAATGAATAATCGATTTTTTTACGATTTATTCGATCCATCAATATATTATTATTTATTTATTTATTATATTTTTTTTGAAAAATTGCAATTTTTTCATTTATTCAAATAAAAAAAATATAATTTAGTAAAAACTGTATAAATATTTTGAAAATAATTGATTATGACGAGGTAAAAGTTACTGATTAGAGAAATATGTAATAGAAATTACTATCTAGATAGTAAAAAGTTAATCATGCAATTGAGATATCTAATTTCAATGAACACTTATTAAAAACTGCTATCTGAGGTATTCAAAAGAAATACAATAATTATTGACATAAATATCTGCACGTACATATTTTAAATGTTTCTTGCTGTTTTATTTTGCTGAAAAAAAATGACAATTTTACAACTTAAACATTTGTTATCCGATATCTTAGTCTACAATTTATATACGCACTTTTTATAACTCATAATTATATAATAATTAAAATAAAATGTGAACATACTAATTAACGATTAATAAAGTTGTAAATCATTAATCAATAAGTAACAAAATATTTAACTCTGATTCATAACTCAATTAATGTAATTGAAACATTTTACTATCCGCCAATTCCGCCATTCACTTTAATAACAAAAAGATAAAATAACTATATACCTGGGATTTCAGATTCGCAGGAGGAATTCGATTTTTCGTACAAAATCATTAATCTTTATCCTTTGTGCCACAAGTACAGTTCTTTATGTAGAAATAACATGATTATATAAGTTGATGATATCCAGCATTATTTTTTTATTTTCTCTCTCCCCTTTTATTGCTTTATCCTGCTATAATGTACGACATAAAAATGAATTATTATATATAATGAATAATGATAAAGTTAGTGTAATTCAGAGGTATTGAACTAGACAATTTTAGTTTTAAACACAGCAACAAAAGTCATTGTAAATGTATTCGTATTGCCATTGCAGCGCCATCTATACCCGAATCTCACTTAACGCGTTGAACCACTGCGCAAGATACTCGCGCATTTGAATTCTCATTGGTTACAACAATGTCATTCGACCCCAGAGTTTTATACTCTGTCTTATTTGGAATGTAATAAACAAAGATGGCGCTGGTAGCGATAATTGCTTATTATTTTTAATTAAATGGTAAAATGTAGGACCCATGACCACCTTTCCATCGTCAATTTTCACTTTTCTCCCAACCGTAGAAACGTAATAGAAATTTCAAAGTTTAAGCGAGTTGATTCTGACAATTTAAGAGAGAGGGTACTGTAAGTGAGAGTGCTTTAAGTGAGATTCGAGTGTTTTATAATGGTTTGTAACTGAGACACTTGAGTTTAACACTCCTGATTGGTTCATACATGCGGTGAATAATAATTACTTTTAAATTAAAGCAAATCAACTAACATTGTATTGAAATACAATTAACATACGTTGATTACAAATAAAATATGATATGATTTGTAACGATGAAGACAACCGATTCACTAATATTTCTTCCTTAAATTTTCTATGATCGATAGAGTCGTGGCACTCGCTGCGACGTTCCAGTCGTAAATATCTTTAGCGATGAAATGCCATACGTGATTGCAGATACAGGAGAATTCCTCGAAAAAAATGCTGTACACTTGGAAGCAAAGTTCAACTGCTTCCATAACAGTTTCTGTCTGGTAGACCTGATTGCCAGCAACTACGAATGATGCTCTGATGTCACTAAGGCTAGGTCCAATTATTATGACATAGGGTTTGACAGTTCTTTTGTGCATTACGTAAAGATGTTGAAGCTCATCATCGGCTTCTTTTAAGCTGCAGTCCACATTTTCATTAGTCTGGAAAACAATTTTATTTTTAATTATTTTGCGGAAAGAAATAAAATAATAGATTAAAAAAAGAAAAAAAAAAACAAAAAAAAAACTCTAAACGACACATAAAATAGTGATTTAATTGATATAATTACACTAAAAAAATTTATGTACACTGATAAAAGCCCACGTGGAATTATAAAACTTTTATACTATTAGTTGTGTGAAATTTCCACATCTAAATATTTTAAAAAGTATTTGCATTAAGTAATTTTGCAAATTCTATGTAACCTTTTATGAATCGATTATAAAATAACAAATTCTATATAATATTTTTACATTCGTTGTAAAATAGCAAATTCTATGTAATTTTTTAAATAATTTATTGTAAATTATAAAATTGGGGAACAATTTTAAACAAACTTAGTAAAATTGTCATACTTTGCTCTCGTTTGTACAAAAAATGTGTAATTTTACACTGATTGTCATTGGTTATTAATTATCACTGTTAATCAGTGAATTTTACATTGTTTTTTCCAGTGTACTTTAAATTTGCTTTTTATACAAATTAAAGTTAAATTTAAATGATTACTTTTCAATAATTAAACTGTTTTAATTTCATTGTCGAATCCTAAACTTCAACTTTAATTTTACAGCACAGTTATATTAAATTTACAAAATTTTTTATTTTAATCTTGACTGACACTGATATTTCAATCATCTTTTTTTTTATAGATCACGTTACCTTATGAAAGATAAACGACTTCAATGTTTCAACTTTTTCAGGGAACCAATTCCCTCTGACTTTGGAAGTGACTTTAACAGTTCTCTTCCAGAAATAGGGCAGGACAATCAGCGCCACAATTTGTTTGTGATCTAAAACAATTTATGATATGTAAGTTAATTGAAGTACATAAATACAGTCTTTTTATAAACAAGATATTCAACAAGTTCAGTGATTGTAGTGAACTAATTCCATTAAAAATCTTTAGAAAAACGAAAAATACATTATTAATACATTAATAGTATTTTTTTGATATACCAAAAGTATATTATCAATGTACAGACAATAAATTTTGAATTTCTTTGTATTGTCAATGCATTAATAAGATACTATTAATATATTGTTAATATATTATTAATATATTTTTTGTTTTAAAACAAATTTTTTTAGAATTTTAGAAAAGTGCTTTTTAACATGGATTGTAATTTGTTTTTTCAAATTGGAATAATTAAACGCTTTTTACCAAAAAAAAAAAAAAAAAAAAAAAAAATTTTTCTCTATATCATCCCAATAAAAAAATAACCTCTTACCCCCTTTTCCTCTTTCCCCCCCTTTCACCACCCCCTACACTCAGCGGGATTCTCCTGTGGCTGGCGGTGCTAGCTAGATCAACTATAATACGATCAACCAACCCAAAATTTACTA
>JABFOV010004616.1:0-13570 GCA_022817685.1 Aradophagus sp. ZL-2020 | reverse complement strand
CTCTCACCACTCCGTGCTCGACGCTTCGAAGCGTGCTTACGGTTTCACGTGCCACACTATGTTTGTTTTCCTTTACCTTTCAGCTTTCTCGCCGCCCCTCGGTCGATTGCTGGTATTTCCTCTTCTCTTGTTCCGCCCTCCCCTCCCTGCCGGCATCGCTCTCCTCTCGCTCGTTAGCTCGCTTCCTGCTCCCGCCCCCCGTTTCTTCTTACTTCTTGCGTCTCAGCACAGTTCTATTCTTATTTCCTTGAAAGTACCAAAGCGCTAATAGCAGCTTTTTGAACAAAGTCCGAAGTCGTCGGGGCATTCGGTACAACACGGAAGTAAAGCTTAACAAGTTGTCTCGAGGAAAATTATGCGATTGCGGGCGGCCTCAAATACACCGTTAAGCCGGCTATTAATTTTTGCGCCGAAAAACTGGGAGTTTGCGTCGTAATGCGCGCACGCCTTTTAATTGCATTTGCTTTTTCATCGGGGCTAATTTTATTTTCGTTCCATTCGTGCGACAGTATAAATAGCGGGAGTGAAATTTTCGCGCGATATTAAGTCACGTCTGTGAATTATTCATGGCCATTGAACGATCGCCGGCTGATTTTTCTCACTCGTAATTGCATTTTTCCACGTCAAACTTGGTCCGTCAGTCGCGGTTTCGGACCACTTGATGACCGAGCTTCTTACAGCGCAAAAGTTGCCAACATTTTTTCGCCTTCCCCTTTTTGCCCAATGATTGCACAGTTTTCGAGTTTACTTCGTTAGAGCCGTGATTTATAAAATAGTTGGAATATTTATCCTGGGTATTAAACTCCGCATTGTGAATTTTTCATTTTGAGTTAAAATAAAGAATTCTTTGCAATTCAGAATTTAATATATTTTGTTCTCCGGGATTTCCGTCGTATACATGTTTTTTTCATTTACCGGATTCTTACTTAAACGTCGCTTATACAACGTCGCAGATAATTGAAAGCAAATTTTTGTGTACAACTTAATGTTCTTTAGATAAATATTTTCAATTTTAACATATTTTGTTAAGTTTTAATATCGAAGATGTATATTATAAGACGTATATCATTGATGAAAACGTCTCACTCCCTCCATTTATACATTATTGATAAAGATGACTTTAACAAAATCCAATCTCCATTTCCTTGGTTTGTTACGTTCAAAGGCACGAACAACTGTGTTTATTACACTTAAATAATCCATGCCGGTATTTCGGCGTACCGCATTACAGTTTGAAGGACAAGTTGAACAATTCTAAGTTGAGTTAGGTGACACGTACATAACAAATGGATGGTGTCACGTAGTCGCTTATTTAAGGGCTCATAAATACAGTCCGATTTGTTTAAAGACGTGTGATCCAAGGTGAAAAGTTATGTACAAATTAATAACTTATTGCTAAAACTCCCTTTAAACATTAGTACTATGTAATAAAAAATCATTCTAATTTTAAGATCATTACTCGAAAAAATGTTGAATTAAAACATTGAATTAAAACAAACTTCTTGATTGGCTGGTAAAAATTATACCATTGTCAAATATACAAACTGCTTTTGCACGAAAACTGAATTGGTTTGCCAGTTACTATCGGATCCGAATGATTTTAGAGCAGTAGAGAAATGCAATCGAAGCACATAACCTGGCATATTCTTCTCCCAATGCGACCACACTTTTACTGTGTTTTTCATTAAAACTTATTCCAGGGTCAATGTGACCGAATCCCGCGGTTATTACCGCTATAAGCCGCACTCAGCGCAAACTGTAATCGTAGATTCCCCAAGTGTGACAATTTACCCGAAATAGTATCGCGTTTGTTGACAATGACCTCGCAACGCGGAGCGCAAGCTAATACATTTCGCCTCGGTGTAGCCGGTCGCGGTCATTTTTGACGTCCATTTTCGTCCCGCCGCAAGACGTTCCCCCGGTCGTGCGGATTCCATTACTGAAATAATAATTCCGCATCAAAGGACGAAGTTTCGAGCGTTAACGTTGACTCGAGTTTTGAAACTGTTATGAACAGCGCACGTTCTCCTCGGCGAAAATAATCCAAAAGAAAGTTCGGACCTACCTGTCTCGCGTGTGTGCGCGCGCCCGCGACCCGCCGAGCACTTTTTTCGACGAAAATTTTTCTCACGTAGGTAACTTCTTGCCCGGCTCGCTTCGTTCTTGCCCCGGTCGCAGAAGGTTGCAACGACGGGCAAAGCAAGTCCGATGAATAGCTTCTTTATCTTTTACAAAACTTTTTTCCAATCGATTCGACTGTTGCCTCGCCGGCTGATGCGTTCAAAGGAAAAGCGGAAGCTGATTTAACGCTCCGACTCGGCCGTTTGCGTTCTTTAACGCCTCGCTTTTTGTTATTGTATTAAGCCACGAGGGAGGAAAAGTGGCATTTTATGGCCCGTGAATGCCGAATTTCATAGTTTACCTTCGACTGATTTCTAGCCCGCCTTTTTAATTCCTCCTCCCGCCTTTCTTCGCCATCTTTTTCTTTCGTTTCTTTTTATCTTACTTCCCGTCGAAATCACGAAAACATTTGCGGGACTTGTTTTTAACGTCGTAGCTTGAGGACGTTATTTACAGAACTTCGGGTGTTTACTGGTTAGTTTGTTCTTTCTTTATTTATTTATTTATTTATTTATTTCTTGCCTTCACGCTACGTAAAACAACGCACGAACATTGACTTAATCTTGATTCGTATATGGTTTTTAATATACGGGCCGAAAAAATCGCATTGATGTAAACAGATTTGAGCGGATGTATTTTTTTTGCAAATTACATTTCTTGTATTTGCTTTCTCACTCAATTACGATGAAATCCGGGAGAGATCAAGGGAAAACTACCTTACATTCTGCGGGGGAAGACTACCTTCGCGGCAAAATATGAAATAAAAACTTCGATAATGCGAATGCCGCGAAAAATATACGACGTGCATAAATTTACGACCCCGCTCTTTGAATAATGCCACTTATTTCACCTTTTTTTAGCAATGGTTTAATGGTAATTGCTTGAATTTCTATTTCACGCGCTAAAAACGCCATGAACTTAGAATCTCGAATTTTGCTCAAATGTAGGAACTTAAAAGTTTATTTTTGTTTAGTTTAATAAGTAATTACGACAGCTTCACGTTTGTACGTTTTCTTAAAATTTTACATGGTCGACAGTTCGGGCTGAATAAACTGGTTCATTTTTCTGATACCTTTTCGTCAAAACAGCAAAGGTTTATTCGTGAATTCATAACACAACGATCTGTGAAATAACACCTTTTGGTTTGCACCGAAAGTAGTTACGCGATTGCTCAAACATTTAAATATTCTTGCATTACGATTTTTTCATTAACTCGATTAGCCCGGCTAGATATTGTCTTACTATCCTTTACTTTGAAATATGTGTTTTAATTTAAGCTTTAATCTGAATAACGTCCAGCTTTTCGCCTTCAACGTCTTTGTGACGTTACATTAATCATTCGGCCTGTGCAAGTAATGCCAGTCGAAATTCCAAGTCGACTTTCCCTACCATTGTTCCAGTCGCAGCGTTGTAGACATTTATTAACCAGTCTTTAATTTTCAAAGACCTTGTTTGATTTCTATTTCAGCGTTATGGCGAAACGCTTCTTCAAATGTAATACTAAGATAGATAGAGCTTTCGGGAGACGGAGAGACCTTAGGAATGTGATAGACGAGAAAGCAATTGTATCAGCGTCAGAAGTGTTCTCGATGTCATAAATTCAGTTGTCTTAACTACGTAAGATATTTCTCCTCGCGATAGATCGTTTTATGAATGGTTTACGTGTACGATGGGCGTTATTCTACATGCGAGTATCGCCTGGGAAATCTAATGGCTCGAATGAATTCGACTTGGGTCGCTTTTGCATATCGGTTGGTTGAAGGGTAGGATATTCGGTGGCTAAATAATTAATTACGACATTTAATTATTATATCTGTCTGATCTTAGTGAGAGACTTTGTACCGAGGAAGATTCTGTTCTATATTGAAAATAGGACTGATGCATAAAACAGCAGTTTGAGCTATTAACAAGACGGTAGACCAACGCGGGAAGTTTACAACGAATTGAAAATTTAATATACTTCGAATAGAGGAAAAGGTTTGAATTATAAAAATATTAATTTTGTTCAAACTTCGATGGATGAAATTGATTTTAGGATTAATTCGTCGCAAAGAATGTTAAACATTTATTTACAAATTAATTCATAAACTATTCTTTATAAATTCTTGTGATGAATTTTATTTTAAATTATTATAAGTAATAGTAATTTAAATGTATTTAATCAAAACTAAACGTAATTTATAAAACTTTATTCATTGTTTGTTCCTTCCATTCGTTGCTTGCAAAAAGTTTCATCTCGTAAAGCAATAACTTTATGCACAAAAGATTACAAGGTTCAATTATTTTCCTACACGTCACAACCTAGATGAAGTGCATTTGGTTCAATGTCCATTTTCGTTAAAATCGTTCAGGTGTTAAAATTTGCGAAACTCAGGAGCCAAAAAACGGCAATATTTTCTTTTCTTAAAAAAAAAAAACAGATTAAAAAATGACATAAAACTTGAAATTTTGTTTTATGATAAAAGCATTTCGAAACTGCAAGCCTTAAAATAAAACGCGTTTTCTTTAGCTGGTATAATACTTTAAATAAGAAACACAGCGACATAAAATTAGAAATAAAAAATGTGTAAAATCGAAAAACTTGTAGTGGATTTGTTGATACAAAAATGTTTTCATTTCATCATTCGGCTTCGTTTTGTACCGATAGTGCACTCGTCTGGAATCATCAACTTTCCGCCCTTGTCGCACAATATATTATCAATCAATTCAACGGATTTGTAACTGCTCAGAATCGAGTGCACTGAATCGTTTCTACGCGAGTATAAAAATAAAAATAAATAGGTTATCTGCGAAACGACTTGAAACCAGTAGTCTCTAACTTTGAGCACGTGAATAAAGTTGGTACGGACAGAGTGGCTAATGTAGATCACAAGATCTTTTCGATACATTTGGTCGGACATGTAGTAAGTTCGGCAGTTTGCGGTTACCGAAACTGAATTTCTAATCAAATTACCTCCAGAGCCATTGGTTCCATTATAAAGCAAAAACCGTCTGATTAAACAACTTTATTTTCGCCGGCAAACGTCTCCAATACTTCGGTGCGTCTTTTCTTTCTGTGTTTTTTTTTCCCCCATTTCACTACAACCGCTGAGTAAAGAAAGTCAATTTCAAATACTCGGCAAACGAATGATTTTTTAACGCAATTTCTTTTTGGCGGGAATCGAGACCAATATCGCGTACCGAAAGCGCGAGCAATCGACATTGAAATAATATTGCGAGTCGATTTGGAAACAATCTGTTCTCTCGTTTCCGGCCGCTTCTGACCGCGCGTTCCGGAAAAAAAATGAACGAGTGCCCGGAATGAAGTCCGTGTAATTGAGACTTTGTTAATCCCATTGAACGCCGCGGCCTTGCCGGGCCGGCGTTTTTATTCTAATATTGTCTGGCTCTTCCGCTCCCGTGATTCATCTCGGATTTGCTTTTCTTCGCAGCACGATACGCTTCGTAACTCACTTCAAAACTTGCTTGCAGGCTTTCTTTCTCATCTGGTCGGCCGACGAGCAATATAATTTTATCTCTTATCCAAGCACGTCGAAAGTCACCGAGTTGAACTTTGAAAGCTCAGCTGCGCACGAATACCGCGCCTTTAATATTCACATTAGCTGCACTATGTGCGCGGCATTATGCACGTGTACATAAAACCTATTATGTATTCGTGGCAATGGACCAACGGCGGTATCTCACTTAACTTATACGGTCCACTTTTCGTCGCTTTTTTGGACTATAAAAAATTATAAGCGAACTTCAAAGGCAGTTGCGGCTCTTGAATATTTAGACGAACGTTTACGGTTTATTAAATTTGCAACATTCTCGCCGTGTATTACGAAAATTGAATACATACATTGAACAGAGCGCGAGTTCTTTTCGGCGGAAAAGTCTTTCGAATAAATGAGCGTAATCTGTTTTCTTTTTTCCTTCTTCGTCGTCTTCTTTGTTTTTTCTTTGCTCCGCTCTTTTTTCATCGAGGAGCAGAAAAATCATTTGTGGCAATTGTGCATCCATTTGTGCGGAGATAATGCTATTCATGAAATGATTATTTATTCATTTCAAGTACATTTCTTTGTAACAGTATCTTCCTTTCTTCCCGCAAATTTCAATAAATTTTTATTTGATTCAGCTTGATTTTATTTGGGCGACAGAAAAATGGAGTTAAGTTAACTTTTCATCGAACAGATTTGATTTCACGTCTTTTTATATCTGCTTTTGATTACGTCTAATAGATCTGTTACAGCAAGAATGAAAGCTCCTGTGACGTAAATGCACCGAGAAAGGAAACATTAGACGAGTCGTAATAGTTTTTTTTTTTGTTACCGTATTGTTCAAATTATTTCCGTTATTAATATTAAACATGATTTTTACTGAAACTGCAAGTGCAGTTATTAGTGATTTAAATGTTATGTATTTAAAAAATTTTGAGGTTTTGATTTACATAATTTTATTTAAAATTTGCATTTGGTGATTGCAGTAATATAATTGGTTTCAAAATCGATTAACAGATAATTTTTATTTGTCATCGTAAAATAATAGATGATTTCAGAAAAAAATATCCAAAAATATTGTTTTCAATAACTTTAATTGATAATAAATGGAGATATAAATTATAAATGAATGCGATTAATTACAAGAATCAGATTTTCAATTTTATTTTAAAATGTGAAGACATTCAAAATTGCCGATTGCTTTGAGTCACGTATGTAAACACCGCAGTCGCTCTTTATCTAGCTTATTGTTTTCATTTGTTTTGAAGGGCCTGTTTGGGAATACATTGACCTGTTTCTAATTAAAGCTTTAGAAAACGTTTGATACAACCAGTAGAGTGTTGTAATAAACGTAGTGTTTTTAATTATGCTAATTATACAAGTGTTGTCTGCGGCTCTTCTTGTTTCCAAAGAATGCTTCGAATTTCGTAAGTCTTTCTTCTTTTACACTCACCATATCTTTTTATAATTTTGATTATCAGTTTTCAAAATTATTCTTATTTGTGTTTCTTTTTTCTTTCACATTATGTAAAATTGGTTTATCAATTAAAATTTACCAATTACTTGTTTACCTTTACATCGCGTTATTATGCTTAATCTTACATTGTATCTAAGCAAGTTCAATAACGTTACAGATTTTCTTAAAAATATTTTCCCAATTTATTTCATCGTTTCAATTCATTTTGTAATCAAGATGTGATTGATTGTAATTGGTTTAAAACGAAAGTGTTTAATTAAAAGTAAAATATTCTTTTGTCTCATTTTCGAATTGATAATCAAAGTTTGGAGATTTCACTTAAATTTCAGGTGGTGTCATATTTTACCCGAGATTGGACTGCTCTGTAACGATTTCTTCATTAATTTTTTTATCGTCACTCTTGATATTACTTGTACATTGATTTTCGATAGTACGGAATTCCTTTTGCTTCTTCGTAAAGTAAAGTTCAACTACGATCGTAGAGTTGCGTGTCGTATCGTAAAATGTTGCAACGAGAAAGTGATTAGATTGTTGAATTTAAAATCCAGTTAGGCTTAGTGGTAATAAATCTAATTCGTCAGTAGCTTACTTATGCAATGAAGAGAAAATCGTATTTACTTTATTGAGATAATGAAGCAATATTGTAATAAATAACATACACGGAAGTATTGGACAAATTCGTGAAATTGTATCGACTTAAAATTCAATAAAAATTGAAGCATCCCACATGGAAAAAATTGATGCCCGACTTCTAAAGTCCAGCAAACGTATGGCATGCGTCTGTCTCGCACGCATGATTCAGACCTTTGCCAGATTAACTAACGTCAATCTTTTTTCCACGAGGGATAGTTTTATGATACGTGTATCAAATTTATAAGAAAATTTTAACAAATCACAGACAGTCGATAACAAATGTTGCGTCTCGAATCAATTATATTCAATTAAAAATGAGCTTGAAGTTTGCCACGTGGCGAGTTGCCACACATATTGGACTTAGAAAATTTTCCAAGTTCAAAAATTCAAATCGACAAGTTTTTGTGTAAATTTATATTTTTCACTATGTTCATTGTTGTATTTGTCGATTTAGTCGATTTCAATTTTTGAACTTAGACAATTTTCTAAGTCAAAAACGTGTGGCAATTTGCCACGTGGCAAACTTCAGGCACATCAATTAAAATACATGTTCGGAGTCACAATAAAAAATTATCGATAATCATCATAACGATTAAAATCTTAATTAGTATAATGAAGTAAAATTTTGATCGACTCAGTAATAACTCTTACTTGATTTCATTAGACACTAAGAAAAGTGTTCAAAATCAATGTACGTCGTCTACCACATCAATAGCTCCTTTTTACTTTTACAGTTGTATTAAATTTCAATGTCTACTTTACTCTGATAATTTTATTCAGTAGATAGTAATTCAATACATCCAATCTTTCATCACTTGCCACGTTGTAAAAGAAGGTTTCAGCTAAACAGGTGCACTGGATCACTCGGAAAATGTAAGGTAATTCATCTTGTTCGTTTAACACCCCTCGTCTTATAGTGGCAAATGCTCGTGTCTTTTCAGGCAAGAGCTGTCCAACATTTAATAGCTTACTCAAGTTCAATGCGTGACAAATAGATAAGAGGCTTTCTCCGCCTTGGCAACTTTTTTACCGGACCCCGCACGAATACCATTCTCACGTTGCCGTGTATTTTACAAGTGCATCGCACTGTCATTTGATTTATTTATGTTAAATTTCGCGCCGCATACGGCGTTACAATTCCGGAAGAGATTGAGAGCAGTAGCTCGCGGTTTCGACGAAAATCCGAAGATCTTGGACTGATCTAGATAACTTCAGTGTTTGAGCTATTGATAAAGTAGTTATCGTTTAAATCGGCCTTAGCTTTGGAATACCACGATAAAGGTTATAGGTCGAACAATGAAGCGAGAAATTTGATCTGATTTTTTCCCCCTTCGTGCAAAGATTCGTGAAAATGAAGAAAAATGGCTCGCGCGAAAGCCGCGGTATAAATTGAAATAAAGCGAAAAGTTGTAATTCCCGTTGCCTGTCAAATTGATCAATCAGTGCATCGAACCAGGCGAAGTTCCGGCGTGATGCATTGAATAAAAAAGTTTTAATTAAAGCGAGTCGTTTTCGTTGCAGTTGATCGCGCTAAAATGTACATTTCTCGCGATAACGAGGCTTTGTAAGTTGGAGATCGAGGTCCCGATGGGTGGACGTTTTTATATAATTTCACAGGCTGAATAAACAGACGGCGAAACGTTTGTCGTTTTCTTGATACGAACAAGCTCGATTGGGGGCGGATCAGGCGGCGATAAAGGATAAGAATAACGGGTAATAATGGCTGGCGCATTGATTGTTAAACGTTCGGAAATGTATTGTTCGCAAGATTGATGATACACTAAATACCTCCTCCCAGGTTTCATTGCGTTATCTTTTGAAGTTCGTCATAAACTTTATTAAAATCTATTCGATTAAAGCGCGTTATTAGAACTCTCGTCGCATTGCTCACAATTTCGAATGAGACTTGTCTAATTCCGATCATCTCGGCAAAGTTCTTCATTGTAGCAGCTATATAGAACGCGAAGAGCTTGCCGCGCCAGAGTAAACATGATTAATTTTCAGCATTCGACGAGGTCTCTAAGAAGTAACTCGTGAAAGTACTATACTCAGGCAGCGGCTTCTGTTAGTTCATCGTGTTTTCGACGCGCGGATTTCTGTTCTTTGGATAACGTTGTACACACAGAAAGAGACGCCAGAATCGACCGGCTCTCGCCGTCCTGATAAAGACAGGCACTAATAAATGAGAGCGTAATATAAAGTTGGACAGATAAAGTCGAGCCTCTCGATAATATACGGAACACATTTATTCGATAATTCTTGCGCAAGTACAAAGGATCGTTTTCGCTATTTTTCACGGACACAACAAGCGTCCATTTCCTTAATGAGGAGGATAATTTTCCAGCAAAAGTACGAACACTATTACTCGAAACGTGCCGGCCTCAAGTTATCAGCGAGATTGCTCTTTCTATTGTAACCTAATTATCCGCAAATTTTCTATCTAATTATGTGTTATTTTCAAATTACGTTTCTTTGATGTTTTCGCGTTTGTCACGCAAACGCTGCATCTGCAATTATCAGTGCCCTTATATAACGATATTCCATCTCGATGTTTCCCTCGGGAGTTCAAATGGTGAATTCAAAGCTGTGTACGACGTGAAATTAAAATGTTTTTCTTGCAACGAAATACTCGAAATGTTGTGTATTTGTTGCTATAACCGTGACCTTCGTTCGCTGAATGTAGGAATAGTTCTTTTAATTTCCAATATGTAATGGGGAATCATAAAGATTTGTAATATAAAAAGTAACGATCTGAAAAATTCCGTGAACCATTGGTGTAAACCATCGGATTACCGTCATATCAAAAATTTTGCAATAGGGAATTGAGTTTTTTCGCAGATTAATAAAATCGACATATTATTGTGTTGTACAATGTAGTAGCTTTTGTTTAAACAACTCTAATGCATCTCCGTGCAAACTTGCGTTTTAATATCAGATTGGTGAGAAAAATGCCAGTTAAAAAGATCACGCTACGTGTCTTACCCAGGCATGAATAGCTGCAAGATAATACAAACATTTGGAACGACAAAAATCGCGTTACAAAGTTAAACTCCGCCAAAAACAACTTAGCAGTGTGCAGTTTCGACGAGATAACGCAATGTTATAAACTAAGCGTATGAGTAATGTATGTAGATCTTTCAGGTACATTTAAAGTACTGTACTTGACTTGGATATTGAAATGAAAACATGTAAATATGACTTATATGATAAGGTATTGTGCTTCAACAAAAAGTCATACAAATCAAATAAAAAAAATGAGTCGACTTTCTTTTTGTAATTTAAACTTTCTTCTACTCGACCGCTGTCATACTGTTAAAATAACTATTCATTAAAAAATTTATATAATTTAAAATGAAAATTGTATTTCAAATGCTAGCCAACAAGTTTAATCTAAATTTGAATGTCAGTGATTTTATTAGTTAAGTTCAAAAATTATACATAAATTAACAAAATATTTAATGTTGATACAATGATTCAATTTACTCGGCAAATATTAATTAATCTGTTAATATTTCTTTGTTTACAAAACGTATTCATAGCAAGATTCAAAATTGCTCCGTTCTTTCTCAGACATTTAATTAAATTCAAATCATTTTGTTCAATGTAAGTCGTAATTTTATGAATGTTTTATTTCGTAATATCTGAATTCTTCATACAAATGTGATTAAAAACTTTTGTTATAATAGTTTCATAATGAAATTAAGTTGCTGACACTGCACATGAAGGCTGATTCAATTTGATTACACTCTAGTAAACTTTTAGTTATTCCCGTAAAATAAAACAAAAAATAATTTCCAAGGATAATACGTTTTACGACCCTTAATCCGCACGTCCCCGCGAAACAAATATTTCATTTTGATGCATTAATAAATATGATTTCGAGTGGAAAGTAATTTTTCGAACTAAATCTCGATCGTTGTACTATGCTTTTGGCCAAATGGGTTACGGAAAAAGGAAAACACGTTGATCGAAGCAAAAAGAATATGGAATCGTTACGCTATCGACAAGTGATATGTGACGTACGTATATTCTTTATCTGCACTCTTCGTAACGTTCTGTAACATACAATTTTCTTACAATATATCGTTTTTTTTTAAAAAAGCCTTCACGATTTGAATATTGAAATGATTTCAAAATTTTGATTATGCTTTCAAAATGTCGAAATTCTTGTCTTTCCGAATGCAACATTTCTTAACTAAGTATTTTAGAATTACAATTTAAAAGTGAAATACCTATAAATATATTTGTGCATATACGACTTCAATTTGATTCAGTTTTTGTCGGATGAAACGTACTCTGTAAAAATAATATGTTATGCATCAACGACGAAAAGTTGATGATTTCGCTCGGAGGCGATTTTTTTGCACGACGCGAAGCTGAAAATTATCCGAGAAAAAATTGTAAATATCTGGCGGTGGTACATACTATAATTTTCATTGCAATTGTTCTATAATAAAAAAAATATTTATAAATTAAAATTAAAAAGATTAATTAAAAACATATTGTTTGAGTGCTTCATTCGCTGGAATTATCTCCGCAAAAAAAGATTGTCTCGGTAACTGTAGATTCTAGCATTGTAAAAACCTTGTTTTTACCTTTTATGAGTGCGTATCAGAACGAAACGTTTCAAACTTTTTGTAGAAAGTTTTACAAAACTTCCATTTATGACAGAGTGATTTCGAACGTTATGCCATCACTGTAAATTTGTTTGTTTATATACATATATATTTTCGAAATCGATTGAGCTAAAAGTTAATATAAAAATTATTCAAAAGTCAGATGTTCCAAGTAAAGAAAGACGAGTGTCATGCTTGTAGGCGTCCATTATCTATTGTTTGCTCGATGAAAGATATTGCCGTGAAACAATTGCAGCAATGTTTGTACGATCATGCGGAGCAAATGAGACTTTTTTACACCCTCCGGTGAATTCTTGTCTCGCCGCACACGTCATCGTGATTTCGTTTTGCGGTTACGGTGTTAAGACGCCAAAACGAGGATCTCGTGGAGGCGTTGAAATCAATTTTGTCGAAACTTAACGACTTTTTCCGAGAGAACGCCATGAGATTGCAAGATGCTGTGCATCCGGGTCAAACGGAATTGGTCGCTGTTCGAAAGATCGAATCTAAATAGAAACGCTTGGCGCGTGGAAGTGCGCGTTGTTGTGAAGCGAGAGAAATTCAAGATCAAATTTTAAATCGAGCTTCCTCGAGTTTGAGGCGAGTCTGATTTGTGTAAGAATGGAAGCTATCAGCAGAAATTTGTAGGAGACAAATGTTCAACTATAGAGCATCAATTGGCGATCGCAGTAAGCGTGCCGTTATTTGTCAAATGATCTGGAATAAAAATATACAGCTCCAGGGCGGACAATATAACAAGTCACGAAAAAAATATACCAGGCGTGTAATTAGTCGAATCAACTTTTCCCTTTGAAGCTTTTGAAATATCAATGATTGAAAGGGAACTGTTTAAGCGTGGCCCGTGAATTGTTATTAATTTTCCTCTATTTCAAATAATAATGTTTTCAATTTCGTTGAAAATACTCGACGATTTTACGTAGCTCGTAAAAGCAGCGAGTATAATAATGGCCGAGTTGTTAACTGACGTGGAGCTGTCATCGCTAAACACACAGTCGCGCGTGTACGACCATCTCAGCGTGATACTTATTTGCCAAGATTTGAAAGTCACATTCGGGGTAGGGGAATTTAATTTCGCTACAAAACAAGTTCATAGTTCTTGAATTTGACGTCATTCGCGCAGCAGTCATTACGTAAGCGAGTGTCGGAAAATATTTGCGACTCGATTTCTCGTTATCCCATTATAGTCGCTTCGCCGGATGCTAATTGGGGCAGTCACCTTAAGC
>JABFOV010004615.1:0-13573 GCA_022817685.1 Aradophagus sp. ZL-2020 | reverse complement strand
AAAATTAATAAAATTAGATATGCAAATTTGAAGTGCATAGATATAATGTATGGATAGTGTGAAAATATTGAATGAACTATAATGCTTTATGCGATATGTGGAACCTATCGAAAGATTATGCCAGAATTGTGTTAATTTGTTATTTGTTGTTCTTTATTATTTAGTTAAAACACAGAGTATAATTTTTAATTTTGTTTGTTTGTTTGTTTGTTTTTTTTTATTTTATTTTGTTGTTTTTTTTTTTTTTTTTTTTTTTTTTTTTTTTTTTTTTTTTTCAAAGTAGAAACAATTTATCTATATAAAATCAATATTAGAGCTAAAATTCACTTCCGAGCGACGAAAAATAAAATATCCCATATTCTCATTTACTTTTTTTTATTAAAATTTTAACTTTGTCAATTGGAAATTGATCAATGTTATAAATTCGTTGCAAACTACTATGTAGACTTTCGCCACATCAATCAATACCAGCGCTTAATTATTTCAATTTACGAGGCAAATGATTATTCTACTTCAAACTATATAAAAATAATGAGATTGAAATTTTAAACCGTAAATAAGTTGGGTTATCCTTCGGACGGAGATATTATTGTAATTTGTTAATTTTCCAGAATATCTTCTTTTTTAGATCATTATTATTGCCAACAATCTTGGCCCATTTTTTTAGTATATTGATTATGAAGTCATTTATTTTCTTGTATTGTATGCATCTCTTGATTCCGCGTGATACATAGGTGAAAATAAATAATAATTTTTCGAAATCCCATCTCATACATTATACGTGCGAAAAGTCTTGCACATGAATATTTCGATGATTTTTCACGCGAATCCGCGCAATCGGTCACTAAACGAAAGTCATCAACGGCGCGTCATTATTGCACGAATGAAAGCAATTTAAAAAGGTTAAGCGCGGGAAATTGAATCGGCGATCGGGGAGCGCGCTGGCGCTTTAACGAAATTCCGAAAACGTTATTGACTTTGTAAAGCAGACGGTCGATTAATTTAAAACGCAAAGTATAAATTAAAGCGGCAATAAAGTACGAACGAAACGCGCATAATGCGCGCAATTAAGCAAACTGCAGAAATCCATGACGCAAAACGTCGTTACGTCGGATGTTGCGCAACGCGAGTAACATTATTATCGGAAATTGATGTTTCCAACAATTCGTAGCTCCGTCATTAACTCGAAGCCGCGAGCAGTCAACTTTGCGCCTCGTTTCGGCGTGACCTTAACGCACATGCACGCGAGACCCCGGAATGCATTAAGGTCCATTAACTCTCGTGCGTTGCATTATTGCGAAATCACTTTACCCGTGTCCAATTGACACGTTTTACGTTCCCGAGTGCACGGAATCCGACAATTTTTTACCCTCGACCCCCTCCACCCCCTCCTCCACCCCCGACCCTCTCGCGGCCTCGTTAGAACTCATTTGGGTTACTTCCTCGTTTGCATCTCGTTTGCCGGCCATTTTTCGACTTTGAATCGCTGCCAGCTATAGTTTGGATATCATCGCAATTGCATCACGTGATAAGCTGGCTAAAGGGATCACGTGAGCGTTGCACCCTCACCTTTCGCCTTTACTTACGCCACGGCTCGTCCGAAATTGCAATATCCGCAGGTGCGCCGCGTGTCACGAACAAGTGCAAAAAGTGTCGCGCATTAATAACGGCCGAGGCGTTGCGAAATTACGCTCCCTACCGGCCCCCTGCTATGGAAATTCGTGGTGTTCGAGTAACCCTTTTGACGGCCCGGCAATTGAATGCCGCTTGCCATGAAAAACACCTCCACTGGCGCAAGTCATTCGTAACGCTGCGACGATGATCTCGATAAAGAATCTATTTGTTCGAAGAGTTCGTTGATAAGGCTGCCGAGTGCAGATAGTATAAACATTTATTTCGCTTTGCATACTAACGACTGAAGGCTTTCGCTGTAACGCGTTAAAAATTAGGGAGTAAAAATCGGTTCAAGTTTCATTACAAAGTGGAACAGAAACTAGAAGTAAATTCAAAAGAACGAGATGAATCACATTAAAATCACAATCAAAATTCGAACCTTTGCGATGTAATGTTTGTGCAATTTTTAACCCCAAAGTGTCACACCTTTACTCCGTTTGCATCATTCACACCGGATTTTTAACAGTGTTTTTTTATCTCGAACAAGTTTTAATGCAAAGGTAGAAAATTTAACTTTCCGAATAAAGTTTCGTTGTTGTTTTTTTTTGGAAATAAATTGTGAAAATCATGAAAGTCACATGACTAGGCAACATACATAGGTAACACGCAAAGCACTGTGACATTTTCGTGCTAGATCAAGCGTAAAACTACGCGGGGTTCCGTACATGCGCTGCATACTGACAGTATAACCTTCCTGTGATTTTCGCAAATCGAATTATTTGTTCTAGACTACACTGGAACCTGTAAGGAATCTCGTATCTTGATTCTTCCAAATTCGTACAGTTCTCGTGTAAAAAACGTAAGAATAATCTTTAGAATCTCTTCACTAACTATGCTCTACTCGCAAGAAAATCTAAAGCATCTTTATTCCAAAAAATTACTTTACATTTTGTTACTTTATTAATATTAAATTTGTTATTAATGTTAAACATACAATCGTTATTGTTATTATAATAATAATAATAATAATAATTATAATTACTTTTCATTAATCATTTAAATCACCATGAAAAATATCTACTGAAAAGGCGAATAAAAATATCAGAAGCATTATTACATTAATTTGTTCTTTTTGTAAATGGCGTATGTTGTTTAATTCGACTCGATATCGGCTTACTTGATGCGCGTAATGCGCAATGTTATGAGAGGAATGTAAAATATTTTCGACGCTCAATTATACACGTCAGCTAGGAATCGGGAATATGCGCATTAATGTCAAATGGGCGAATCAAGTGCGCGAGCGTCAAAATAACGTTACCGCGGAAAGTCATCTTCGGATTGACGTTCAATTTAACAGTTGTCGAATAACCGATCGATTAGTCGGGTCTGAGGATATTTTTAAGAAATATATAAGGTTTATACGCCAGAGAAATAAGTATTACAAACCTTATTTGTACCTGGTTAATTAGACAAGTTTACAAACTGTATATCAATTATATTTAACATTTTATCATCAGTAATAATATTGAGAGTTTCGATTATGTAAATTTGTTTATTCATAAGATTATTGTTACTTTGAAAAGTTACTTATTCTTCTGAATCTTTAAAAACGAACAATCAACATTTTATAATAAGCGCATACTTTCGAGTGGTTGAAAGTTATTTAATAAGTCTGAGCATTAATGACTTGAAGAACTTGAGAAGTATATGCAGAAATGTAAAATTAATTTAAAATGTATTAAATGTATTTCTGTATACTTAAATAATTATATAAATAATTTATTCAAAGGGTAGTATTAAACAGCAAGAGATTTTATGGTAAATTTATTTTATATAAAATTATAAAAACAAGGGTACGAGGTGAAAAAATATCATAATTGAGCTTCAGCAATTCTGACGTCATTAATTTACAAAGAGTAGATTATGCGTTTCATTTTTTCTCTGCGTTTTCGCACCTTGAAAAATAGTGTGAAATAACAACAACAACAACATTGGCGGGTCTTCAGCCGATTGACTTGGGTCGTGTCGTTGGTCGCGCGATATAAAATTACGTCGGCGCGTACTTTGCACATCGAGGACACTTAAACGGTACAAATGGCCTTATTCCCGCAAGTCCGTGCGTGTCGACGGGCGTCGTTTCGCGTAATCTCACGTAACGATCACGACGTGAACGCGAGCCTCGCAATGGAAGCATAACGTAACACCCTCTCGCTGAATTTCGATACAGAAATTCCAAGGATTCTAAAATTAACATAAAAATACACGCTTTACAAGAATGAGCAAATGTCGGAATGATAACGAGGGAATTAATTTCGCGTCTCGTCCGCCGAGCCGAGACATTCAATTACTACGAAATATTCCAGCTGCCTTTATAATTTACGTTTACAATTTGATCGACTGCCGCATTGATTCGAGTGGATTTTAGAAAGAATCATCGTAAAAAATGAAAACAATTTTTGTCTGACATTTTTGTGGATTTTAATTAAAAAAAACCTCGAACTCACGTTCAAGTTTTAAGGTTCAAACTTAAATTTGCATTACGAAACGCTTTATTTCAAATTGGCGAATTAATATCATTGATGCATAACATAATAATGTGAAGTGAAAATGAATATGATATGTAATATTATTGAGCAAAAATATTATCAGTAATTAACAACATAGTGGATTAATTATATGGCACTTCTTGTCATGAATAGTGTAATGTAAATTCATTTTGAATTAAATATGTTAATATTTTTTTCCGACTATGATTCTGTTACAGATTATCTGAACAATCGCTGAAGAGTATATCATTTTTATAAATATCTCTATTTAATATATTTTCAAATTTTTTATTATCATTATCTTTTTCTAATACAAATAATTAACATAGAATTTTTTGAAAACATTTTAGATTACAATCAATTTTGGAACTTTTTTAGAATATTTTATATCAAATGCAATTAACATTCTACTTGTATTTGATTTCAAATAATTGTCAATAATTGTCATTTTCAATATAAATAACAGTGTACATTTCATAAAGTAATCCACAACGTTATTCATGGTTGATGTTTCTGCAACGGTAATTCATATCATATACACTTTCCTCTGACTTAATTGAATTTAAAATACTGATTTCCAGATAGATCATTATAAAATAAAAAGTTGACTTGAGGGATATTACAATCGCTGATTTTAAGACAAAAGAAGAACTAGAATGTTTAAAAATTCGAACGGCCAATCGATATCGAGGCCAACTTGAGGGTGGGAAATTTGAAAAATTGAACGCGACCGCCCACTCACGACTCTTTCATTATTTGCTCGGCGTAAAATTAACATCTCCAGGCAAATACAATCATGCGTTCGGAGTTGAAGGACGTCGGCAACGGTCGAAAGTTTTCGGGAGCGTTTGACAAAACGCATTAAAACTTGAGCACGCGCCAAACTTAAAATCAATCCAACTAAAGTTACCGGATAGAGAACTGCTGTATCATTAATATTTGATCCCGGCGAATGAACGTCGTACAAAGCGGCCTGGTTTTTCATCGCGCGAATCAACTTTTATCGCGCAGCGATTTATTATTAATTACTCGGCGCGAATCCAGCTTCCGTTGTTGAAGAGCCGACAAATCATATTTCCCGTGGAATCGCCAGCTTTTTCGAGCATTGTGCCTGTGCTCGCGAGCCGCATAAATAGTTTGACCGAAGTAGCGAAGATTATTGAAGTTGGAACAATTGTTTTAGAAGCAGGGCAAATGGAAGTCATTATTGAACACGCCGGGGAAATCTAAAATTTGATTCTAATTACTATTTCCATTGACGGTTAAGTCAGCCAGACGTAATTTTCCTTTCAGACGGCTCCCCGTCGGATCAACATTGTGAATGTCCTTTGATACGATCCTCAATCACTATCATTGATCACAATGCTACGAATAGCCGAGATCAAGCAGCACTTTTGTTAAATATTTGCGCAACTTCGTGCGGTACAATATGGTCGGATAATTATCGTTAAGAGGGCGAACACTTGAAAGTGGATGTCTCGGTTACAAATCTTATTTCATTTTCGACTTCTTTTTTAGGCATCCCGCTTTAATCGTGAAAAAAGTCACGTTCGGTTTACTTAGAAATGTATACAAAAACAATATGACTCGCGTTTAAATATTACAAACAAATGTTTTACCGTAAATTGTGTTGTTTAACATAATATTTTCCTCCGTATAAAATATATTTAATACCGAATTTAACAACGGACATTTCAATATCTCTTTTTCTAAAATATTTTTCCAACCTCGCCAATTCTATCAATGTTATTATAAAGAGAATTTCAACTTTACCGAACGCTTTTTTCTCCGTTATTTTGTAGAAGTTCCATTCGAATATTACGGATTGAAAAATCGACAACATTTTAATTTGATTCATTTATTTGATACGGAAATCAAATATAAGTTTAAAAATAAACTTGTCACATATTACGTGAAAAGTAATTGCAGTTTCATCGTATGTATGAAAGAGATGGAAACGGAAACTATTTCGCGTTGTATAGTTTCAATTTATTTTGCTCGTTACTTTCATTCCGTGTAACTAAAATGAATTCCGTTAGTCGTAGATTTGTCGATGGAAAATAATCATCGTCATCGCGTCGATACGCAATGCATCGCATGGAAACAATTTTTGTATTCGAAAAGTATATTTCGCACCTTTCGAAAAATCGACAAACCACTGAAATTCCTCGGCCTTACCCACGTCACGTATCCGTTCTTGATAATATTTGCGCCACGAAGGTATGTCGGCGACACGAACCGCGTGTATCACGGTAACAGGTGGGACCCTCCGATATCGCAAACCCTGGCACAATTCCAGTAGCCGTTTTTGTGCCTTCAATTTTTACCGTTTCCCTTTTTTTCCGCGAACAAGCCATTTTTGCCCACTTTTTTTTGCATTTATTTCAATCTTTTTCCACGCCCCACGAGTCACGATGCCAAAAACTGTAACACTGCGTCCGCGCCTAGAATACACTCGAGTTCTTTGCTTCACATTTTTCTTGCTCCGATTATCAATCGGGCTGGAAAATGTGTCGGTTTGTGATATTTGTAATTCATACGCACATAGACAACTTATCAAATGAAATTTAAAAAAACGAGAATAATTAAAAAAAAATATATAAACTTGCATCAGTAAGATTTAAAAAAAATAATAACAAATAAACAAAATAAAAGCTTTTTTCTGGTTTTCCTCTCACTCGATCACATTTTTTTGCGCAGCATCGTTGCTTGATTTCATTTTATTTACCGATTCAGGCCGGCAGTGTGAAAAAAAAGCTTTCCCGTAGCCGCAAGCTCATCTTGAGCGTAGAAATGTTAACAAGTGGCATTCTCCGTGCCGCCAAGTGCCACGCAAAATACCACTCGCTGGCCTTTCGTGAATTCTTTACACGAAACGCAATTCGTTATCGTTCCCCTTCGCTATCGATTTTTATATGCCCCATGACCAGTGCAAGCATTCGAATGAAATATTTCTGTAAGTTCGAAAAAACTCTAAATTAAAGACAAATTTTTTGCAGTATTTTACATATTTATTTATTATTATTACTTATCATTATTAGTACTATTTATTAATTTTCTTTTCAATCTTTTTATTACCTTAAATCGATTAATCAACAAATATAATTGTTTTCAAGTTTGCTTATGCACTCTGTTCGAACTTTTCAAAAAATAATTGAAAGGTCGAAAACGTGCAAAGTAAAAACAACGATACTGAAATCGCTTATTGTTCGATCAAGTTCCTTTCACGTAATAAAATAAAAACACTAATTTCAAGTCAATTTAGAAAATCAAATTCAATGGCGTAAAACACCGATTAACCTAAAATACCGACATTCGCTTTTATAAATTAAGACTTTAATTATTCAACTACGAAAAGTTACACTTTCACTCCTTCTCCAACATCTTATTATTAACTTCGAATAGATTACTCCGTTAAAGATTGGTTTTGCTGGAACTTTAAAACGAGTTAAAATTTAAGTTTCATAACTCCGAATTCACTTAAGATTGTTAATGGTACATCTATTCTGTAAAAGAATGTCCCGTGATAAGTATTACGAATTCACACGTAATGTACATAATAATGTTTAGAGTAGATATAAATTTCAATATATATATTGCATAAAATAAATTTGCTCTGAAAAAAGAATTATATCGACTTATTTTTGTCAGCGTGATGACTTTGTCGTGTTAATTAATATTAATATTTCGCGATACCTTACGAAAATGTATTGCATTTATAATAATCCACTTATAATAGGAATTTTTACACAGATTTGAGTAGACAACGTAACTCGCTATTTCTTATAAAACCTAACTTTCAAGTAAACAATGTTAAACATCTAACGTTATTAGGCTACATCACGTAACATCCATTACCCAAGAAAATATCCATGTTTGATAACGTTCGACAGTCTATGACTAACGACTCGACCCATATTGAACAAAATGTGCCGGCGATTGATTTTACACGGCAAATAATGGAAGAAGTTTGCGTGGAATTTCGCAGCAGCCTTTCCCGGAACAACTTGACGCACAGTTGCGTCATTGTTGATCGTCTCTAAACGCGCGTTGTTTCAGGTGCAAGAAAAGGCAGCGCTGTTCGCTGTAAAGTATCATGCGGGCGCGAAGAGTCAAGGGTTCATTAATTTAATTTTTCGATTACTCGTGTAACTCGTTGTTAAGGTAGACGCTACTTTGGCCTCTCGGTCTAATTCATTTCAATTAATCATGCATCGCGAAAAGACGAAATAAATTCATCACGGTAATTAAGTAGCGCGAACCGCTCGAGGCCGAAGTATGGGTTATAAAAATACACGTCCGTTTAAATTGCCCGCAATCGGAGGGCCGGCGTTGAAGGAATGAAAATTAAAATAGTCGAAAGTTCGGGTTACATTACTCCGGAAGATAAATTGCAGTGGCGAAGACCGGGAACAATTAGCCGAGGGTATAAAAGGATTCAGTAATTAATTAACAATTATCGGCGAAGATTTTTCACCCGGATAGCGGCACATCGAATCGGAATCGCGGGTAATGGTCGTCCCGAAAAGTTACCAGCTCCTCAAACTGCACGCCATTAAAAGGCGTCGTCGACAGTCATTACTAATACATATATATATCGAACGGAATCATCCAGGGAAGAAAGTAAACGTCGACGATGAAGTTGGCGAAGATTTTCTGCGTAAACGCGGTGTTATTATATATTTACGACGGTAGAAATAACGCGTGAAGTAACTGTAATACTTCGGTTGCCAAATCCACTCCAAATGAAACATTAACAATATCGTGTGGGAATTTACTATTGCAAATGTTTACTCCATGGAATCAATATATTAGTTCAATCATGAGTCAATATTTCATTCATATCAAATCATTGTATAATTGTTATCAATTCAATATTAAATAGATATTAATTTGAAATTAAATCAATATCGGATCGATTCATTATTGAATCGATTTGTATCGATGTCAATTTCACTATTACCGACTCGATGAAGGAGCGTATTGATTCAATATTGAATCAATAAAGTGTCAAGTCACCGTCAGTGTTTCATTCCGTGCTGAACAACACGTATCATCGTTATTAATCACGATTGATCGGTAAACCCTAACGAAACTAGCGAAACGTGCGATATATTTTCAGATTAGCTGCGAAATACATCAAGCTCAATTTGTCCTGATTACGTAATTTGCTATTGTTTATAGTTGAGCTAATTCTTTGGCCGAAACCGTTGTGACAATATAGGTCAGGTAGCTCTAATCCGTATACATTTTGCAAACACAAATCACGTATGTGATTACAGCAGGATAGGCACGGTGGAAGGACTAAGGGTAAAGGTCGAGCGAACGGTAAGTCATCGAGTGCCTTTGAATTGAAAGTCGATTTCGCGCTCGCCTCTCGTCACGCGTCTGTCAAAGACATTTGCAAACGTGAAAAGTTGTCGGGCCTTTAAACGCGACCGGCTGAAGAAAGAACAATGATCGATTTTTATTACAGGGTCACCCCGGCAAAGACTCGTCGCTGCGACCCCCGGTAGGGACGCGAGCAAACGCGCGTCGTGTTTTTGCCGGGAAATTTCCGCTCCGAGTGCTTCGCTGTTTATGAGCAAGACCGGCTGGATGCTGATTGGCGAAATTCCACATTCACGTTTTCGGAACACGAGCGAAACGGGAGTCAAAGGTTCTATACGTGGAATTTTCCGTCGATCGTGTCTTTACACACCATCGTTACTTTGACGATTTCGGGATGTCCGACGAAGTCGTCAAAACGGCCGGCCGAGCAATCGCCGTGGGAGCTTTAAAACTTTATCTAACAGCGGCACAAACTTGGCCCATTAGCCGTTGTATGTTAAAACTTTGATTTAAAAATAATTAATAGAAAAACTTGTTCCGCGGCGTGCGATCGAGCATCGAAATGTCATACAAAGTTGGTGAAATGTAAAACGGCGTAGGGCACGGCCTTTCGCGATAAATCGCGGATTATTTTCAAAAAAACATCGCCGACGACGATTCCGGGAACGCCTGTTTATCAGCGGGAAAAAAATACCGACTTAACAACTTTTTCATGGAATAATCGTTGCGAGCCTGCGCGCGCGTTGACAAAGGTATGAAATAAGTTTTAAGGAGTTGGTTCTCCTCTTTTATAATTTCTGCGATGAACGAGATAAGGGAAAGTTGGATGGCTGGGAGATTAGAGAATGAAAATCGGGCTTGCGAAAAAGAAAAAAAAAAAAAAAAAAAGGAAAAAGAAAAGAGGGAAAAAGACTGGAAGCAGAGGACGGACGAAATCCATTATCAGTGTGAAGGAGAGCATGCTTCCATAACTTGCGATATTCTAGATGGTAGAGTTCAAGGAAACTTGAGTCTAACTAGTTTGATAGATGCGCTTATATTTTAATGTTACAGCAAAATGACTATACGTAACCTTTAAAGGAGTGATAATGGTTTCCGTGAAAGCCATTTGCTCATGCAAAACGTTCTTTTAGCGGAAAATAAATTAATGATATCGATACGTTCTGCTGCAAACTAATACACGTGTACGCGATAAAATATATATTTTTAGCGGACAGAATGTGAGCGAGGAGATTCAGCAGTCGGGTCGGATAACGTTGTGAGCAGTGAAGACATAAAAATATATCTGGAAACCCTCTTCTCAAAGAGCAAAAAGTCAGATTGCTTTATCGATTTCTTGTTTTAATCTCAAAAAATATATATCGGGCGAGGGAAATGTGGACATAATAAGTGGATACGTCTTGAACTAATACCACGAAACAGAGATTACAGTGATAAAATTCTCGGATAAATGAATTTGTTCATTCCGCAATGGCGCGTTTAGGAAATTTAACTTAAATGAACAATTTTTTGTCATTATAATCAACACGGAATTTCAACGAGGACCCAAAAGTAGGTATAAAATTTAGAACAACGACGACGGCGGAAAAAGGTAGTAGTAAACCATTCAAAATTAACTTCATCCGCAAAAGTAATGTTTTTTCTTCTTTTTTTCTTTCGAATCGCCCAAACGGTGGCCGACCCGGCTTAATTATCGTCGAAAGCAACGATTTTTACGGAATATTTCAACAATTAATTCGAGTTAATTTCCCTTCGCGCACGCGTAATGCGATTCGACGAGAGAAATGGTGCGTCGCTTTTAGTATAAGCGTCGTAAATTATTCATAAAAAAAATTGCTCGCCTGGATCTCGTTGAAAAATTGAATTTGGCAACAAAACGGTGGAAAAAAAAACGTTAGTTATTCGCTCGATAGGACAATTGAAAATCTCGGGACACGTGATGCGATCAATTTTTCTCAGTACACGGTTTATTCTGTGACACGTGATGTGAGATGATGGGACCGAAGGGATGAACGAAATGTCGACTATTTCCCGCACAAATCCGACGCGATTATTCCGTGTCTGACGAAAGTATGGATGTCACGGCACTGCTCCTAGTGAAGGTACGTTCTCATATTGCTTCGTATCGTACGTTTGAGTTCGCAACGAGACAAGTGTCTGTAGAAATGACCAACGTTGCACGTAACCAAAAATCGTTTATTAAAATAACGATATAATATGTAAAATTTACGATATTTTTTTACAGTATATTATTGTTCATAACAGTAAATTATTGTTTATAAAAGTTACGATTCTACTCGTAAGTCTTACGATATATAAGACAACATCAGTTCACATTTATACATAAACTTGCATGATATGTTGTAAATTTTACAATATAGTAGAAATCATATTCTGTGATCCATTACACGTAAGTTTCATTATTTTCGTGTAAGTTATGATATAAGTTGTAAAAAACTACGATATACGATGCCTCTTTAATTTATACACACTCACGTCTTACTTAGTTACAAATTTTGTGAACATTTTTACTCAAATTTCGTAAAATTACCATGCTTTGTCTTCATTTTTACAACAACCGTATAATTCTACACTGTTTTATATTGGTTATTTGAGACCACTGACAATCAGTGTAATTGTACATGTTCTTTTTCAGTTTACTTTTTCGTGATTTTTACAAAGTCTGTTTCTCAATGCACGAAACGTAAATTCTTAGGCGAGTTGAGAATAAAAGCCGGGCCTTTTTAATCGCTAAAATTATACGCTCCTCGAGCGTAAGATTAATTGTTTCCAAATTGAAATCCACCAGGAGCAATTTCATTTGAATAACGGATTTCAAAACGACTAATCTTCAACTTTCCGTTCGTTGAATTATTAAATGAAGTGTAATTGCACTGATTTTTGGCTTTCCCGTTGAGCGAAATGCGGCAAGCGAAGTGATAATTTTACTTTAATATGTGAAAAAAGATTATTCAAGTTGATAATTTAATAGCCAGCGTTAAATTAATTTCAATTTCAACGTCAGCACCGTGCAAGAGTAATATAATTATATATATATACACAAATAAATAAAACTTTATTTTTTTCATATATTCTCACGTATTGTGTCAAATATTTTTGGATACATTCTTTATATCAAAACGAAATCCTCCTTTTTCTGCCGTTTCAATTCATTCTTCAAAAATCTAACATCAACGTTAACCTCTTCGCCCCGACAAACATTCATAAAAAAAACTGCATTACAAGCAAATCAAAATCACGAAACGAGGAAACAAACGAAACGTCGATTTATTGGCCGACGAAATCTGATTTGCTTAAAACATAATTCGCCGGCGTATCGAAATCGAAAAACGATTATCCAATCCGCTGTATCGAAACGAACATCGATAACAATTTCACAAGCCCGCCACTTTTCTCCTATTCCACTTTGAATTATCATCCAGCCAATCCCGGCGGTGCAATTAAGTCCGCGGCACGGAACGCGGAGTTTGTAAAAATGAATCGCGCTTGTTTTCGCTCGACCGAAAGTTCATTAAACTCGATAAACATTGTTGCGCGTGCAGGATAGGGTGGGGGGGGGGGGGCGCCGATTTCGTATGAAAAAAGACGTGGGAACAAGCCGGGCCGTCTGTTGGCGGTACGTAAAACACAAAGACATTAATGGTCGTCGTTTGCCGCTTCCAAGAAACTGTCTCTAATAAATTACCCTACGTGCAGCGCCCGGCGCATGCATCATAATTACCGAATAACTGATCTAGTCGTAACGTTAAATTAAGCACGACTGGAGAGACGGAGAATTTTACGTGGATTTCGCGAGGGAAAGGCCGAGCGATCAATAGCATCGCCGGGTGGCAGGTGCCACGGGATGTAGAGGTGAGTCGGGGGGAGGGGTGGGGGGGGGGGGGGCCGGGACGCATTCTCGAAAGCCAGTTACGTGAATGTGAAAACGTCATATCCCAGTTGTCACATAAACCTCACCTTGAGTTCACGGTTCGGTTCGACTGCCGCACGAACCTTTGAAGCCGATTTCACAACAAAGCCCGAGGGGCCTTCGCCCTGCCCCGTATACCCATCTCCGAGCC
>JABFOV010004614.1:0-13578 GCA_022817685.1 Aradophagus sp. ZL-2020 | reverse complement strand
CTCACATGTGAGTTCCTCACGTTCCTTGCGAACACTTTGAAGTATTTGTTTCGTCCTTCTCACTCGATATATTTAGTTTTGTGTTGTTTAGTTCGGTGTTCTTTTTTTGTTGTTTTAGAGAATACACCGTACACTTTTAGGAAACATTCCTATTGGTTCTATTCGTTTTAGTTTTTTTTGGTTTCTTTTTTTTTAATTTTTTATTTTTTTTTTTTTTTTTTTTTTTTTTTTTTATCAATTACGCTTGTGACATTAATTATTTTAATTAAATAAACACATAAGTAGATGAAAGATAAGAAATAAGGAAAGAAATAAAGTTGAAAATTGGGGTAAATATTATCAGTTTAATAATATAAAGAAAAATAAGTAAGGTTGATTTTTGCAATACTTGACAAACTATAGTGCAAACCAAATTACCAAGTTTCATTACAAATGACTTTCAATTAAATGAATAATTTGTCAAGTTATTGATTATAACACCTTTTAGATAGTATTCAATGCTCTTTAGTAAAGAAAGTTATTACAGTTATTATTATTAGGAAAATAATTGTTAAAGCGTAAATGAAAATACTTTAAAAAATTATAATATAATAATAAAAATATAAATACAGTATTTTCTTGTTCTTTTATGAGTATATTTTTTATTTGAAAACTTTTTTTAAATCTGAAAAGAAACATTCTGTTGTAAAGCGGAAGAGAAAGTTGACTGTGACAAGTGTATTGTTAGAAAACACACATTGTCTTAGATAATAATTGAGCTTCTTCCTTATCTAATTATTTTACAACAAGCCAACTGAATTAAGTATATTTTTGTAAAAAAGCAAAATTTTATACTTAATAATTTTTTTTTTAATAAAATTTTGTTATATGTTTGTAAACTTAATAAATGTCTGAGTAAACAGAATTTATTTCGAAAAACTTTCATATCTTGGATATAATCCAAAAACATTGTTATAAAATCAATAATAGTATTTTGTCACGGTAAATTTGCGCGCAGATTTTCGAATACTTATTATACAATGCCAATGTTAGTGCATTCATTCCATTTAATTTTGATCAAATTTAAAAGCTCCTTGATTTTTAGGAAAAAAATGAATAATCAGTGTGTAATTTATTTCAAACATACATTTTTTTCAATATTAATATTATTTTCTTAAAATTTGCGTGTAAGATTTTTTTAAAAATGTTTGATAAGTTCCTATAGAAGTTTATAGTAGCTCATCAAGAATTTTAATTAAAGTTCCTAACTTGAGCAAAAATTTATGTGATCCAAATTTGTTTCGCATAGTTATTTTTCATTTATGAACTTGGTTAATATGGTTAACAAAATGTACTTGGTGAATATTGAAACATTTTTCATCGTTTCCATTGTATAAAAAATATTTTGCTTTATCACAATTTTTTAAAAAAATTATAATGATAGTTTAATCAGATAAAACTGCATGCACTTCATACAGGTACAGTCCAATAAATTTCTGCTGATATCGTTACAAATCTGAATGTACAGTTTCGTCAACAATAAGAATTAGCCAATTCATCACTAAAGTAATAATGGGAAGTGAATGAGAAAGGAGTTCCATATGTACATAATATACGAGTTCAAACTTAGACAAATTTTTGTAACAAAATTTTGATACTATAAATTCTGATATCTCTCAATTGTAATAAAGGTATCAATCTAAAGTTTTATCAACTATTTTAACAAGTTACTTTAATGAAACTAATATATTTAAAAGAACATTCTAATGAATATTGAAGAATATTAAAACTGGCTTACTGAATGAATGTAAGAATAGATCCCCAATAGAACAAAATAGAATTTAAGCGCGACTTATTTGCAATCTGTTTGTCCAATGTAGAATTGTTTCGATGTCCAGAAATCTTTTTAAATATATGTAATTTATGTATTTTCATAGAATGAAGTTTTTTCTATGCAATCGCTCTGACATTTTTATATTTTATTAATATAGAATATACACAAATTCCATTAGTTTCTACTTTGTTCTATTGGGGTTGTTTTATTTAATGTTTTATTATACAAATTAATTTGTAAAAATAACATGAACACAATATACTATTTCAAAAACTTACTTTGAATTAAAATTTGATTAAAGTTTGAGGAAATCATTTATTTAATGTGTGAATAAACATTTTATTGTCCTGTGATAACAATTACAGCGATGCCGGTGAAAGAGCAAGCTTCCGTGTACGTGTCAACGTATACACGGAACTTCCATGGAAATGTACATCAAAAAATTAAACTTCCGTGTACACGTTAATAAATACCCGTCTATATGTGTACACAGTAGTGCGACTAGTCACAACCTAATGAACATATATTTTTTATGACTTCACATGAATATATATTTTTTATAATTTTAAAACTGTCAAAGCGATAAATAATATCAGTTCTGAATATTTTTATAAATAAAATTAAGCACATACTTAGATCGAAATTTGAATAATGCGCAAACAATTCGCAGATGTTTGGAAAACAAAACTTAAAAAAAAAAACAAAAACAAAAAAAAACAAGGCTTTAGAAGCTTTAGAAGACTTTAGAAAAGCTATATGAAGATTATAATAGATGTATTTATACTCACAATCATTTCCCAATATGCAATAACGTTGTTGTAACATCATGTTTTTGTTACTGACACTTCTCTGACAAAAAATATTGGACCCATCTTACACATTAACCATAAACCGCCTTATATAAATAATAACACCTGGTCATTTTTATTTACTGTTTAACACTGCTCTTAATTGACTAAAAATGACACTTTTATGATTTTGTATAATTATGTGGAACAATTGGTTCCACAATATATTAAATTCAAAGAAAGCCTCTTATTAATATATAACATGTCTCACGCATCATTCGCGTTATACTGCCCATGACAGTCTGAAGGCAAAGTTTTGACATCACCTGAATATTCACATCAAGCTATATCTCTTTCTTCAACTGACGGAACTCAAGTAAAGTAAAATGTACTATTACTAACAGCGCCGCCGTAGTTCAGTGTTGAAATCGGAACTAAAATACTAACCTATGTATCTTCGTAAAAAAATAAAAGTTTATTGGTGCATTGTTGTCGTTTATTGTTGTTTTCGAATAACATAATTACGTATTTGTTTATTTACTATATAAAGGTAAATATTTGGAGTGCACGTACGTGTAATGTATTTATAATCAAATTATAACCTGAGACAAAAGTAAATTGTTTGATTATATTAATTGATTAATCAATGAAATAAGATATTTTAACAATACAAATTGCAAAAAGTTTAATAAATTTAATTATTTTTTATAGATGCGGACATCTTTACTATCAAAGTTATTGAGACTATCCCACTTAAGATTTTTACAAAATACAAATTACAGTACGCAAACTGTGCCTCAATATTTAGTCGCCTATATAGAAAAAGAAGATATGGTTATGTGTTGGCATCCTGAACTCCAATTTCCTTATGAATGTTCCAGGCCATTGCCGGTTGTTGACAGCAAAGAGTCCAAGTCTTGTTTAAAAGTTGGTGAAAAGGAATTAGTTGAAGAGTTTAAACACATGAAACCAGAATTCGCCATTGAAAAATTGACTGCATTAACTTATACAACAAAACATATATGGTATCCTAGAGCAAGAGATAAAAGAGCAAAAAAGACAATGATGGATAGACCTTATTTATAATCTTATTTTTTGAAATTATGTGTATTTATTTGATAAATAAACTTCATTGTTAAAATAAAACGTTCTTAAACATGTTTTTTATTTTGTTGAGATTAAAATTTCTGAATATAAATATTGTGAGACAAAATTATTATAAAGTTTTGTTAATGGTGCATAAACATTACTTAATTAGCGGTCATTTTTAGGATGTAAACTTTATCATTCATGTATATTTACACAGAAATATAACTTTAAAATGTGTAAAGATAGTAAGTGTAAATATATTTAGATAATTTCAATTGTATTTTAATGTCTGTGAAACTTTATTCAAGTATTTGCAATGGTAAGTTTTCAACCAATAACAGACGGTATTTGTAAATTTTTATTCATTTTCAATATAATGACAAATGTCATTATATTGACAAATAAGTGAAAATTTATAAACACTAATTGTCTGATATTGGTTGGAACTTGCCATTACAAATACTGGATATTTTGATAACAATATTTATTATATATTTACAAATTTGCAAGTAAATTTTACTCTAAAAACAAAATGATATTAAATTTAAAAGATAATTTGTAAATATTCGTCTAATTTTATGTACAATTTACTAAATTAATAACTAGTACATCAGAAAGACTTATGAAAAAAAAAGTTAATAAAGTAATACAATTATTCAACTGCAAAAATCTAAAATTCTCAAAAAAAAAATCTGAAAGCCATTATATTTTGTTTAAATATTTTCTGGGAAGAGCTGTTTCTCTCCTTCAAGCATCAAAATTTTCATCGCCTTGAACAGTAAAAATTTGCCTAATTTACGTTTTTTTTCAGAAGGCCAGATGTTAGCCGGGCCATATATTTCTCCATGTTTACAATTCGCTAAATTTTGTAAACCTATTGCTTCAATCATCAGCGCCTCTCGAGTATAAGCTTCGACTGGTATAATATTTTGGAAGATGTGCAGCGTTATTACACCTTGACCTTCATTCCAGATATTAATAATGCGCCTACACTTTTCATTTACGTCTCTTACTTTCCGTCTTGAAGACCATATATGAAAAGCATCGTAAAGGTGTGCATACGGGCGCGTCCGTTTTCCTTTACCAATATAAAATATAGCAGATAAAAAAGTTTGCCATTTTTCTTCTTCCGTCAAATCGCTAATTCGCCGAGGCAAGTCTAGCGTTATTCTTGGATCTAATAGTAAATAGTTGAACGAATTTTTTGATGTTCCTTCGCGCCATTTTCTCGTTAGATCTGGTCTTACAAATTTTTTATACATTTCTTCTTCAAGCTGTTCATATTCCAACAATTTATCATTGCAATCTAAACTCAGCAAGTCTTGCTCTGCATCATTAATGGCTTTCATTTTGACATCATAATTATAAAGCGCTGTTATTACTTTGTCACTTTTAGCATCAGTGCACTTGTATCCATTTAGTTTTGAAAATTTGTTTCTAGCTTTGGTCAATTTTTGGAAACGTTTCAAATAGACTCCATAGGTAGTCAGGGTTATAGGACCAGGAGCTTGTCCATATTCTATCAACTTTTGTCGTAATAATATAGGCGGAGGGTTTAAAGGATTTGTTTCGTTACTTAATGGACACCATACTTCGGCTGTAAAAATATAATATCAATGAATTAAATATAATGTAGCTAGGGTAATTATTAAAGTACCTTTAATTTTATCAAAAATATAAATAAATAATGAATAATTACAAGAATGAAGTAATACCACTAACCGTGTTTACAAGAGTAAAAGGACGTGTTATTATCACTGGTTTCTCTGCAAGAAATCATTGTATTTAAATCATTTTGGCACAAGCAATTTTAACTCTTTTATAATTACGTTATTTAACCCAAAAATACAAAAACTGTTAATATGTTTGTAGTATAAATTAGAACAAAAAATTTTATAATTAATGAATGAAATTATTCACCCGTGTGTTGGAGTACACAATCGACGTTCCAGTAAAATAACATTTTCTTCATTATCAGAATATTTGTACTCTTCGTTAATAAAGAACATTCCTTCATTAGTATTCTTGTCACTCATTGTGAGATTATCATTTTCAGTTATGGAAAACTTTGTTGCTTTTTCTGGTATGTTTTCTGCATCACTCATTGTCTTGTTTGTTAATTTACTTTGTAATTTGAATTCTAATAGACTGTTATTGTTGTCTGAATTCAATAAATAATTTTGTTTATCTTCATCAATTATATTTATTTTATTAAAATCAATTTTATAATTGCCTAAGCTGTTAGACTGATTGAAATTTACTTTATAAATTGAAGTTTCACGAACTTCTAAGTCATTCTTATTAGTAAGATTTGAGTCATTTGTATTACCAATTAAACTTGAGTTGTCATTATTATTGTGGTTACAACTTGAGCCATCACTGTACGAAGTATCGATGCAAGTTTTAAATGAATCCATTTTTATTTTATTCACCTCTTGTGGCTTTTCAATAGGATTTGTGTTTTCAAAAGAATTGAAACAGTTTTGGTTGCCAATAACTATTTCCGAATGTGTACGCAATTGATCATAAAATTCTTTGTATCTATCACACAATTTCTTATTAATGATATAATCGTTATCATTGCTGATATCGTTAATGAGAACACACTCACTGATATTTGGAGTATACTCGGCTATAATGTTTCCATCGTCTAGTAAAACTTTTTCTAAAATATAAATGTAAATTTAAGTAAACATTCTCTTAACATATATTTTTACAAAAATTAACAAAAATAAAATAAATAAATAAAAAATATGACAGTTTTTAATTATATGATAAATATAAATAATTTGAAATTTGATGTAATTACCAAGATTAATTTTATATTTTTTATGTTCCTCATGAGTTTGTAAACCCCGACTATAATCGCAAAGTATTGTTACGATATCATAATTTTGTCTCTCAAATGCATAGTGGAACGGACTGCAACCATCATAATCTAAACAAAGTGGATCTCCACCATTATTTAATAATAATTTTAATATATCTGCTCGTTCATACATAACCGCCATGTGAACTGGTGTTTTTCCAGTACTGGATCTAAAATATATATGCATTTTTTATTTAAAAATAAGAATTTCAATCAATTAAATTTCATTGAAAATTATTAAATATTATGAATGCAATTTGTATGAATTATACAATTTTTGCATCTAGTAAAATATTTTTATTTTGTATTTTCTTATTTATTTATTTACAGGATTTCTCTAGAAATTGATATAAAAATATAAATACATTTTTTACAAGAAGCTGCAGTTAAATATTTATACAAGAAAGGTAAGATATTTTATGTGTGTAATTAAAAGTATTTTCAAAACAATCTATAACAACATACTTAACATTTGGATTCCCACCATGTAGTAAAAATAGTTTAATAGCATCCTTTGAAAAATCGTCGGGTTCTTGTAAAAGGGTTACATGAAAAGGTGTGACACCAATGCTGGGAATATAAACATTAGGATCAGCATGTTTCTGTTCTAAAAGAACAGATAATTGTCTGTAAATAAAATTGAAAAGTTATTAAATAGGTATAAAGAAACATTAGTACGACATTTATAAATTCATACACGTTTAATCGTTGTTCATACTCACTTCAAATTCTTATCTTCAATGCCATCACATAAAGAGTTTCCTAAGAAGAGACTACTTTTATCTTTTGGCGATTGGAAAAAATCACTCATTATAATGAATTATCAATGATTGATTTTAATTCTGAAACGTTTCCATTTTTTTGCACCAATAACAGTACTTTCTTATAAATTTTAAATCAAATTAAAGTAACGCCATTTTTAAATGGCTGTTTATAAACAGATGCATGTGGCTTCTTACCCACCTTATGATATGACACATTAAAAAAGTATTAACTCTGGAGGCCTCAATTAATACTATCACTTTTCAACTTATTACAGAAATTGAGTGGAACAAGGACAAAAACGAACACGTGTTCCTTGATGTTATATATCACAAAAAATCTGTAACGGCGTATTCGAACGAGATTTTTTTGTATATATAAATATAATAAACAACACATATGTAGACTAAACTGTCTCTGTTTTGTTATAAAATAAATAAAGGACAAACTTATGCGGATTGTCTGTCCTTCATTAATTTAGACTGAAGCTTGTATTTCAATGTGCCAGTTGATGAACTGTTATAGAGGGCACTTTGTATTATTCTTCAAATCTTTGAAGCATGACCTGTTTTAATTTATTTTGTATCCGGAAATAAAACTGGGTAAACAAACATGTATTCATTTTAAATTAAAAACAATAAAACTGAAATTATTAATGACCATGATTATATGATGTAATTATAAATAACAACAATCACCAATTCATCTTTTTCTTCTTCTTTCTTTGTTGGCACCAAAAAGTATGAGTTTATAGGGCCAAATGTTCACCAATTCATCAAATGATGGTTTAAGGTTATGATGCCCAATGATCCGTTAACAGAAAAACGCCATCTGGTGATTGGGCGATTTGGGAGAAGGGTCACTTTTTCCATTCTAAAAGTTCATTGACCGTCGGAAAGTGACATTATTTCATGATAAAAAAAAAAGAAAAAGAATGCCGCCTTTCTGTGATTTTAATTGTCTGCCCTCTTTTGTTTAAAAAAAATAACGTTACTTTACAAATCAGGGTCTGCGGTAGCGAGCCCGACGAGCCAAGGTCAATGTTTTTTAGACGAGTAGTACAGTGAAAACGTCGGGCGCTACGCGCTAACCATATACACCGATTCTGTCATACTATCTCACTCTAACTCATTCTTGATTCTCTATACGAGTGTCACTAAGCTGGTTTGGAACCAAGGCTGTTCCGAAATTCAAACCTTTTGTATTGAAAAAGGACGCACTTATGTAAATTGAGTTATCTGTCCTTTTTCAGCACAATACACTGTTAGTTTCCAAACGTGCCGCTAAACAGAATATAAAAGATTATCATCGCAGAATTTAAATCCTTCTCTTAGCAACGGTCGTTGCTGTTTGCTTGTATTCATTTTGAATTTAAATGCCAAACGTGCTTGAGCGTAATAGTAATAATTCGGACGTGTGGGTTTCAATATTTACAAAATACGCCTAGTTGTTGAAAAAAAAAAAGAAAAACAAACGTGGCTGTTTGTAGGAGCACTAACCAACGAGTGATAATTTTTTAATTCCGTTTAATGAAATCTAACAAGAATACGAACGGTTACTGTACGAGTTAAGGTCGTTTGCTTTAACGTGAAATAAGTTTTTTTATTCTTACTACGTAAATTGACGTTTCACACGTCGATACGGATAGATATGTCAAATTTAAAGTATACCAAAGAAATAAATAATTTAACGAGAATGGATGACTCCGTTAAAGGTCCTGCTCCTCGATGGCAGAAAAAAATATCTGATGCTTCAAATGTATCTAAGTAAGTTGTTATATTTATATAATTATATTATAGTTTATTTATTCATGAAAAAAAAAAATTAATGGTTGATGCATATAAAATACATGGCTTATATTTGACGTATACAAATTGGACTTGTATCTTATACATGTATGTATGTGTGGCAGGTATTCAGACATAAAATGATTCATGCAAAGTTGGTACATGGTACATTTTAAATGCAAGAGCCTGTTTCTGCTTTTATTTATTTATTTATTTATTTATCAAATTAACGGACCACATTTGTTTATGATTATAATTTATAATTATAATTATATATTTACATCTATTTATTATCAATTTTTTTTGGCAGTATTAGTAATAAAATATTATATTTTTTAGCATGAGTATGAACTCCACAAAAACTGTTTTGAGTGTTTCAAATTGTAACATTAGTTTAGGAAAGACTCCTGACAAAGTCAAGAAAAATGAAACTCGTTCGAAGAAAACACCATCCAGAGGTATTTATAAAAAAAGCTCAAAAAGTAAGAATTATAAAAGGAACTAAGATACTAAGTAAGAAAACTAAGATAGCAAGCAAATGTATAATTTAATATAATAAAACGAATATTTATATGAACAATTATAATGAGCATAATTAAAAACATTACTGAATAGTTAATATTTATACAATAATTATGAAATGTATGTAATTCATTAGTTGGTGCAGAATATTCTGATAACATAAATATTAAATGTGGTACATTCCTGATTTGTTAAGCAAATGAGTATTTTTATTAAAATAATGATTTCCAGCTCGAACCACCCCTGCAAAAACACCAGGTAAAGCTGGAGGCGATAGATTTATTCCATCTAGAGCTATGACAAATTTTGATTTGGGTTACTACAAGGTAGAGTATTCATGTTATAATTAAAAATTACTTGAATTTTATTTTTTATGGTAGTATCATTAATCAACTTATAAATTTAAAAATTATTCAAAATCATAATTTTACAGCTCCAACAACACCAACCAAATACAGAACAAGATTCAGAAAAAGCAAACAGCTTCAGTCGAATTCTTGAAGAAAATCTACAAGGTGATATTAATGGTACAAGAATATTGTCATATCAAAATAAAGCACCAGCAGCTCCAGAAGGTTTCCAAAATCCCTTAAGAGTTGTGTACAGTAAAACAAAAACTCCGGCAACGACAAAGGCTCCTACCAGATACATTCCACAAGCACCTGATCGTATATTGGATGCTCCAGATATTCAGGACGATTACTGTAAGATTTTTATCAAATACTATAGTATTGTCAGAAAGTTTGTGAAGATACTTTTAATAGTAGGTTCATGTTCACAAAGATGTATGCAACCTACTTCTAGAAGTAGATTCACAAACTTTCTGACGATACTGTATGTCACATGCCTGGCAGTTTACTCAAATTGTTTGTACTTTAAACTAATTTATTCATAATTAAAACTAATATATATTACAATAATATCGATATACAATATATTATTTTTGTATGATTTGTGGAACAGAGCTATTGATTGTCCTTATCTATTGTCGCAAATAGACTTGCGAATCTCTGTGTGGCAGCTTAGGAATAACAGAGCCAGAATTCATTTTTCATTTGCAGGCTCTAATATTTTGTTTAATGCTCCAATTTTTAGAACGGTTAAGCTTACAAACTCTCTATACAATGCTGATTTTTCATCTGCCAGGTCACTGGTCATTAAACTTTCAAATGATACCAATCCATTTACTTATTAATTGATACCTTTTTTATTTTCCAGTTTCAAAATTTTTATTTATATGATATCCATTATTCTCTGAACTAAATTGTGTATTTTATTTTTATATTTTTTGTAACTAGGCGATTGCCTGTTTTTGATTCTTGAATAAATAAACATCAATTATAATTATTAAACATTTTGTATTCGTATTGATAATAATTCTATAAAGTACTATAATTTATGTATTTATTTAACCAAACAAAATTGTACCTTTAAATGGACATCATCTTCTGTTTCAGATTTAAATTTAATCGATTGGTCATCAAATAACATACTAGCAGTAGCATTAAATACAGATGTATATTTGTGGAATGCAGAAACTGGTACAATAGACAAATTAGTTAGTTTAGATAGCCCTGACTATGTATGCTCCGTGGCGTGGATACAGGAAGGACCTTTTTTGGCCGTTGGAAATACTACAGGAACAACTGAATTGTATGATTGCAATCAGATGAAACGATTACGAGTCATGGCTGGTCATTCAGCTAGAGTCGCTTCTTTATCCTGGAATACGTATATTTTGAGCAGCGGTTGCAGGTATTTATACATTTCTTAATTTTAATATTCTGTTTCTTTATACTATATAAAATTATGACTCACATGAAATGTTGTTTGGCTGAAAGAGGGGGACAAATCATTCATCATGACGTAAGACAACGTGAACATGTGGTTTCATCTATAAATGCTCACGGAGCAGAGGTTTGCGGTCTAAAATGGTCACCTGATGGAAAATATTTAGCAAGTGGTGGCAATGACAATATGTTGCACATTTGGCCAGTTGCTGGCGGGCAACATTACTCTCAGCAAAGAGCACTGTATTCTATGAACCAGCATCAAGCTGCAGTCAAAGCTCTCGCTTGGTGTCCTTGGTCAACAAACATTTTGGCAAGTGGAGGCGGAACTGCAGATAGAACTATACGAATTTGGAATTGCAATACAGGTTAATATTTTTTTAAATGATTATTACAAAGTTTTAAATTACACTTGACTCTCATGTGCTCTTACATTCAAAACTTCATACATTCTCACTTGCTACATTTTCTTAATCACTTTACGCTTTTAATTTGTTTCTTTGGTGTTTTCAAACATGAAGTCTGAAAGGGTTAAATGGAAAACCTAATAAGCGTTCATGTGTAATACAACAAAAACGTGAGAAATGAGTGTATATTAAATAGTTTAAGATTAATTAAATAGATGATTGCCTTAAATGTTGGAAAATTAACAAATATTTATTTAAAAACTTTAGGTTTTTGCTTGAACTCCATTGACACTAAATCACAAGTGTGTTCCTTGCTATGGTCCAATACATACAGAGAATTAGTATCAAGTCATGGCTATGTACAAAATCAGTTGACCTTATGGAAATATCCAGCCATGACGAAAGTTGTAGAATTGACCGGTCACACCAGTCGTGTGTTACATTTAGCCTTATCACCTGATGGAACCACCGTACTTAGTGCAAGTGCCGATGAAACCTTAAGACTATGGAAGTGTTTTATGCGTGATCCACATAAAAAGAAAGAGCCAGTAGATTTTAAATCCAGAACATCAAAACTCAAATCTACTATTCGATAATCTAGTCTAGATAAATCATGATGTAGTGAAGCATCCGCTAAGCAAAAAGGATAATGAACAAGAAATTTAATGAATATGCATAAATAACTATTAGTGTCAGTAATCGAATGTTACTTTTGAAAGACTTTTTAATTTAAACAATTATATTTCGAATCACGATGGTTATTTTCTATTGAACGTTTCAGTCACATGTACTATCTTTGATATTTCATTCTGTGTTTGTTTAAACTATTTTCTTTTTTACTCTTTTTCTTAAATATCAGTCATATTTAAAGTTTGAGAAATCTCATTATATAACATTATCTTTTACGTTAGAAATTATTATGCACATATTGATATTCATAATAGTCACCCATATCAATTATAATAACGATGTTTGATGAAATGATTAATAAAAAATATATTTTTAAAAAAATACTATGTTATTAGTCATAAGAATCTTTGTTATTAGTATACTAGTGGGAAAAAACTTACCTTAAACTGAGAAAAAATTCCATTTGACCAATCTTTATAACTTTGCAAATTTTAACAAAAATCAATTATATTTGATGGCTTAAGGGCTGCAATCATTTTCTGCCATTAATTTCTTATCTATCCCTACTGGTAGACTGTTTATCATTTGTACTACTCATTATTTCTTGCCAAAACATTACTTATATGCACGGGTGAAATGAATACAATGGTCCTTGAATTAGTTATGTTTTCTTTTTTTAATAACAAGCAATAGATGAAATTAAAGTTTTCAATTACAATTTCATTAATACATCAATATGATCGTACACCGATGGGTTAAGGATATAAAATTGATCTTTCAAATATCTGGAAAAATCAAATTACTGTAAGTGAAAAAATTATTATAAAATTAATTTTTACATTGAGAAAATTGTTCAATTTCACTCAAAATGCCGATCCTTTTCATGAAAATCTTGTATCAAAATAAGTCTTGTCATAAAATTGTTTTTTTCATACATTGAGAAAAATTTCATCCAAATCGTACCACAATTGCTATGATAAAGAAGACTTTATAACAGGGAATGAAACCCAATTAAATAACGATTACGATTACGGTTATGGTTACGGACTTTCTAATCGTTACGGTTACGGTTACGATTACGGTTATTTTTGGAAATCGATTACAGTTAACCCGTTCTAACC
>JABFOV010004613.1:0-13579 GCA_022817685.1 Aradophagus sp. ZL-2020 | reverse complement strand
AGGAAACGCATGTGAGGGTGGGTCCGGGGCGCAGCAGATGGTTCAAAAGGACACACACTACAGGGCCAATATTTCACTTGGCCCCCCACTTCCCCCCCCCCCCCCCCCCCCGATACACCTGTATCGATACAGCCTACGGATATCTAAACGAAATAAAAGGTCACGTGCAAAGACTCGTTGGGGTTGCCAATATAGGAAATATTACAGTTTGCCGAGGTCAACGAAAAAGGGAAAAAAGGGAAAAAGGGAAAAAGGGAAAAACTGAACGAGAATTGCAGCGAGGGATAACTCCGCAGAAGAGACGACTCGATTACACGTCACCCAGGGCCTATTTGATCGCAATCGGATTTTCATTACCGAGCTGCCCCGTACCACACCGCGATCCCCAGAATTGTACATTTAGTGGTCCCCCAATGATACCTCTGACGTGGAGGAATCAAACTGTATATTTCATCTATTTTCTGATTGTACAATAAATGGTTTCGACTACTTTGCACCGAAAACAGATTCGACCATTGTTTCACTTTTTCCTCCTACTTTGTTCTCTTGAAAACCATTATTCGAACGGTTATGAAACGATTAAAGCAACACTGGGAAAACTAGACAATACGGTTTGAAAAGTCAAACGTACGCGCGCAAAAATGAACGCGTTGAATCAAACATACAAATTTTTATTTTATTTATAATTTTTAATTAATTTTATTTATAATTAATAATGAATTATAATTTATTTATTTATTTATTTATTTTTGTTCTACCTCCTATAAAGCAACAAAAACTTTTTGCGTATAACACGGTAAAACGCATGCGCAGCCTACCTTGATATGAAAATAAATTAACTTTAGCCTTAAATTATTAAATATTTTGTTGATTTTTACTAATCAAAAAGTGGAACAATGGTATTTTGTTGTACTATTCAAAATAGTCATGATCATTATTCCAATGGTCGTGGTTTTACCATTTACTTTTTACTGTAAATAAAGCTGACTTAAACATTAAAATTTATTAAATGTTGCACTTACTTTGAATAAGTTCCACGAAAGATTCTGTGGTCAGAAGACAATTTTAGTTTATGGAATATAGAAGTTCTCCCACGAAGCTGTTTCCTTTTTCACTCGGAAAAACCTTGTTTGAGAGTGATTTTGATGTTGGATCTGTAAAATAAAAAAGTAGTTTCTTGAATTCAAAGAATATTATTTTATTTGAGTTTTAAATATATGCTATAAAAAATTTTGAAATGCAATTTCAAATAATATTTAATTAAAGTTTTCAACATTTTTTTAAAAGGAAAATAAAATTTAATAAATTTTAGGAAAACAACTCGGAATGAAAAGATAACATTTCGTACACAGTAGATCTAACATCTATAAATTATGTTTGGCAAAAATATTTATTCGACTAAATATCCGTGATTAATAAAGAATTGTCTTTGATGTCTTTGTTTTATTATAACTGATAAAGTTAAAAAAATTTTCATATTATATAGTTATATATACTTTTTATTTTTATAAATCAGCTAAAATAAATTTATAAATTTATGTAACCAATTTCATCGGAAACGATGCTTTAAATTTTTCTTCGTTATATTATCTAATTTAGATATTTTCAAAATTTGAAGATAGAAATACATTATTCGATTTCGAAACAAAATTTTGCTATCAGGAATGAGAATATTTAGGTACCACAGAACGCGCATGCGCGAGAAAGTGACGCTGGCCGTTACAGAGTTCCAACGACAAATCGATAAACGACAAGCTCTGATCCGATGTCTTCTACACCGAAAATAATCATATAACGGCGCAGCAGAATCATGGTTTATAGACACGTGATCAAGCATAACTGGATGTGAACAGTACTTTAATGGGTGACCACGCAACATTTTTAAGAACACTTTGCATTAATAAATTGATCTTTTTTTTTCTTTTTTTTTAATTACGTAGTACATGAAAATCAATAGAATTCAATCTTATAAAATCAACTACAGCAACAATACTTTCATACTGTAAAAGATTATATTTTGAAAATTATTTATTTGAAATAACCAATCACTGCAATCAGTTTATAAAATAACTTAAATCTCGTACTGTTATTTCCCCAGTCCATATTTTTCCCCCACTCTCCCTTCCTTGGAATAATCAAAAACATTTAAAACAAAGAGTCTCTTTTTTCCTTTTCTATTGAAACAAATCCTCTTGTAGTTAAATCTCTCACCTTTGGATCAAGTTTCAAATTTTGGAAACAATCGGTTATTGCCATTTCAACAATCTTAAGTGAAAACAAACTATATGTTTTTATATTATCAAATTTTTAGTTATATCAGAAATTATTAATAAATCAGAATTGAGTTCTATAAAAGATGAAAATATATCAGTAACGTCTCTTAAAATTGACTCATTTCCGACACGTGTATGACTCGTTTCCGATTTACTTCCAACTCATATGTCAGTCAGAAACGTGTCGGTAATGAAACTCATTACTTATAACTTGCTTTTAACTTGCACGACTATCAAATTTAAAGCTGCAAGCTAGTTAAAAATCAGAAACAAGTCGGTTACTTTTAACAATGAGTATGTAAAACGATTTAGTCTTTCATGTAACTGCTGAGCTGTAATTAAAACATTTTTTTTTATAAAATTCATTCAACAAATCAATAGTGTTGACAATTCTTGGTGCGTAGTATAGCAAAGAAAATATTTTGCTATGAATTTGTTTTAAAAAATGTAGGATTATAAAATTACATTTATATTATTTACAAAATTTATTGTTTAAAAAATATTTTACAAAACATCTTAAAGAAAATATACAATATTTGATATTCAATATCTAATATACAATGAAATAAAATCATTTTTGTTAATCTTTATATTTTCCTTTTTTTTTTTTTTTTTTCTCAATACAAATTGACGTCCAGTAGATATTATGAAAATAAAATGTCAGAACATATAAAATTGAAAATAAATTAAAATTGCCTAATGTATTATTTTATGGTAAATCAATAGGTTCATCTTTAATTTCTATTTCTTCTTTGATTTGCACTTGTTCTGTTATACTAGAATCTTGACCTCCGTTCTTGTAAAGATTTATGATTCTTTTTGGTGTTTTTGATAAATTCACTCGAACTTCTTTCAAAGCAGGTACTTTTGTTGGCTGCTGTTTTGGAGTATTTTCTTTTATACTAGTATCTATTTCAGTGTTAACTTTTCTCCTTTTACTGGTTCTATTTTCAGTGTTTTTCAACTTTAATGGTCTTTTCTTCTTTGTACTAAAAGTATATTAATTGAATTAGTGATTCATAAAAATACATGCTTTATATCTAATGATAATCATGCAATCAACAAGCGCTAATCAATTTACATTTTATTTCCTAATAGAATGTATACGCTTATCAGTAAGATAACAAATAATTGCTAAATCACACTCAATTTTTCAATTAATTCTAGTTGATTTAAATTAATTACCTAATATTGAATTATTGAACAATCAATTGCCAAATAATTATTTTATGAATCAAATTTGCTTCTGAATGAATAAATACAATAAATAATTAAAATAAATTTTAACTTTTAATTTATAGAAATTCTATGTAAACGATTCAAGTTTCTCAGAGAGAAGATGGAATATTTCAAATTTTATGATTTAAAAACATTATCATTACATTAAAACATAAATTATATAAAACATTTTATCAACATCCTTATATCAAAAAGTACTTTTTAAATAAAATACAAGATTTTTAATTTTAATGTTCTATTTACTTTTGTATTTATTATGTTGATTATTATTCAACTGTTTTTAATGCAATATATATAAATTCAAATTATTTGTCACCTCTCTGTTGCTATGACATCCACTTCACTTTCACTTCCTTCTTCATCATCTTCGTCTTCATCATCTTCGCTTGTTCGCTTTTCACTTTCAACATATATACTTTTGTTTGAGTTTACTTGTTTTTTCGACGCATTTTGTTCATCTATTGGATCACTAGATCCTAACAAAGGATACATGTAAAAATACTCTTTATCGCCAATAATCACTTCCAACAATGCATGTCTGAAAATTGTAATTCTCATGAGTAATTAATAATAAATTAAAATATTAAAATTAAAAAAGTTGTTATATTTTGCCATTCATATCAATGTAAGTGAACTACTAGTACAATCAATTAAGTTGAAAACATGACTTTTAAAATTAAGTGGACGATCACATATGATAAAATATACCAAAAGTAAAAGAATTATCGGTAATACAACCTTTTTTCTTGAGGTTCTGAGACTTCTTCAGCATTTTCAGACTTAGATTTATTTTCAGTCTTAGATTGTCTTGTAGACTTATTTTTTTGTTTACTTTTTACAGATTCTGTATTTATTACAGTATAAGATATTGTGATAGGTAAAATATCATTTGGCGCTATAACAGCTTGTACAGGTGTTATTTTGAACTTCTTGTCTACATCAGTTGCATCCGCATTCTGAACAGAAATTTTAACTTTGAATTCAGTTGTACCACAATTTCTAACTTTCAAAATACGGTTTTCTCCAGGTGGCACTACAAATGGAACTGGTGAATCAATTGCTTCCAGAATATTTTTTCTTTCTAGAACTGAAATATAAAATTGATGTGAACAACTTATTCAAACCATAACCAAAAATAGATAACGTCATTGAAACAGTATTATTTGCATGATAATAATCTTGTTCTGAAATATTACACTTATGTAAAATATTCACTAAACTTTACTAATTGAAATATTCATATTTTTCTTTTGTTAACGTCACAAAATCAAAAAATGTAATTCTTTTATTTGTCAACAGAGCATCTATTATATAAATTTTAAAAGTAGGCGAATTTTCAACCTTTTTTTTATTTTGGTGAAACTTTTAAGCAATGAATTTATAAACGACTAAGAAAATATTTCGAAGTTTTTTTTTCATACAATATAAATAACGAATTAATAATACGTTGTTTTGTTTCTTAAATATCTGACAAATATAATAATAATTTCAAGTTTATGAGCAAAAAAATTATAAAAACATTAAATTTTTTAGTTTATTCAACAGTTTTAATTAAATATGTATAATTAAGAATGAAATCAAGATTGCACAACTTATTTAACATTTGTCCTTGAAGTTGACAAATGTTAAATCTAACAATAAGTTAAGTAAAATTTTGTTGTTTAGACATTCACACGTAAAAATATAAACTGTTAATGTTTGAAAACAATGTACTATTACTATACTATTACTAATTCATAAATAATACATAAATGAATACTTAAACAATAATAAAACAGGCGACAAATAAAGCAGACTTACGTTTTCCTTCTGGTGGCTTTTCTACACTTTTCTCATTATTGTTACTTTCGTCTTTTTTTGATTTGGCCGGGGTTGATTTATTTTCTTTTAATGACTTTTTTCCACTTGCTGATGATTTTTTTGTAGATCCCATCGTAGTATTTCACTTGCAACAAGGGATCAAACTTAACCTTTTTCACTTACCTACCGACAACTACGAAATCACAATATTCCCGCTCTTCAGCATCGACTTAAAAGAAACAGTTCTAACACTAGCACCAAAGCAAAAGTTTCTAGGAAATCGCAATTGAATGACATCCAATGCTTATTTTGAATTTATATACATAAATAATGTGTACACCAAGGAAATAAACGCAATAATTTGAAATAAATATATTTAAAATGCATATATATTCAAAATGCAAATAATGAAAAATAATGCTGTTTTACGGAATGATGAATGTCTCTAGCATATAGTTAATTTTCACTAATGAGACATCTCCTGTTACCAACAATTTGATAGTTTGAATCTATCTTCTTCTTCAGTGTTAAACCAAAGCAGGTAGAAGAAAGGTACAAAAACAATATTTTAAAAATTCGTTACTAACTGAAGATGCAAATAAAAACAATTTTATGATAATGAATTTTCACCAATTTCATGATAGTGAAAACATCAATAATTGTTTATGTAAAAAAATGATGCACTTTTTATTTTTCTTTGTATTACAAAATGTTGAAAGATTAAGATTTTATAACTTATCTAAAAAATAACTCAGTGAATGAATTAATAAAGGGCAAAAAATTCAGCACATATAAATGCATCCTGAATTAACTCAAAGAGTTGTTTGAAACGGAAAACAATACATGTAATAGTACTAATCAAGAAGCACGATAGCGCCTCAGCAAATCGAAGTTTAACAGTCCAGGCTCTATAATTGTATTTAAATATATATATACATATACCCCAACAACACAATATAGATTATTATTAAGTGGATTTTTGATAGAATTTACTTATTTGCAATACAGAAATGTCTGCATACATTTTTAATTTTAGGTCGATAATAGTTATCTTCTTCGTAGATCAGTATAGTTTTACATAGAAAATAACTATTATCACCCACATAACATTGAAAATTTATCAAAATATTTATCTTGTGTTGTTAGGGTATAGACAATGTATATATAATATATTCCATGTATGAAAAACGATTTCTAAAAGTGCATATATAAATTATATATATAAATTATATATAAATTATAGGCAAACACACACTATAAATGGTCTGTACAATCCATGTACGTATCGTGGATCAGCCATTTTGGTCGTTTAGGCCGTTCGCAATTCGACAATCAAAACGACGCGGTCACTCACGGTGTCGATTCCTGTTCAACGTTTTCAGCTTTTTTTTTTTTTTTTTTATATATATATAATAACATGTAATTATAGTAACAAGTATATGGCATTACACGAGCGATCAAAAGGTTTGGTAATTATGTATTTGTATTCAAAAGCAAGTTGATACGGTCTTATTGTATATATATGTAAATATAAATATATACACAAGAGATATATACAAATATATAAATAGATATATACAAATATAGAGATATATATACAAATATAAATACATACAAGAGATCCATTTCTCTTTCTGCTATTCGATACTATATGTATAGAAAGTGAAAAAAAAATTATCGAGAAGATTTTCTTTTCAATTACTCTTTCAAACAAAATTGTTTGAAAATTCAACATTTTAATTACCTTTGAACACCGATTCGCTTTCTACAGGAACGATGCGCTGCTTATTCCATTTAGACTTCCACAAATGTTGATCCATTAGGACGGGGGACGGTGCGTATTGATTAGGTGAGGTCGTCCGTGTTACACGTCTCGTAAGTAAATGGTGGAAGTTCGGACATCTCCTTCTATCGGGCGGCACTGAGTGGGGGTAGCTCCGCCCTCCGTGGCGTGACACTTTTCTAAGAACCGCTAAGCAAATGTTTACAAGCGTTTATGATTTTTCTTCAACAACAATATTTCGTATTAGAAAAGATCAAACTATTTGGCTTGCATAAATGCGTCCTTTTTTTATAACGAATTATTTTTGATTACAGAACAAACCAATTATTACTTTTACGCGAGTTTTGAAAATAAAGTTGAAAAAGAAATAATACATTGTTGTTGTTGTTGTATTTATTCGTCGCGCGCCACTTTTCTAAGAACCGCTAGGCAAATGTTTACAAGCGTTTATGATTTTTCTTCAACAACAATATTTCGTATTAGAAAAGATCAAACTATTTGGCTTGCATAAATGCGTCCTTTTTTTATAACGAATTATTTTTGATTACAGAAAAAACCAATTATTACTTTTACGCGAGTTTTGAATATAAAGTTGAAAAAGAAATAATACATTGAGAGCAATCAACAAAACCGAGCTTTAAATGTAAACAAAAAATAAACTACCTTCCGATTGATATTGCTTTGTACATTATACAAAACACCACATACAAATTAATAAAATTTCCTTTTAATAATTTGTTTATAAACATTTAAAAATGTTTTGTATTGAAAAATGAACACGTTATACGATTAACATAAAAACGTCTTTGTTTAATATAAAACATTGTTACTTCTCAACTTCTTCGTTAATTCTTCACAATTGACTTGTTAGAAATCTGTATACAAACAAAAACGTACCCAATGAAGACAACAATACACAACAATAATAAAACGAGACTATTAATAAATCTTTAAAATGCTAAAATTAAATAAATTGATACAAAAAAGAATCAACTTCTAAAATTTCATTACATCAGAGGAATCAAAAGTCAACAAAATCTAAACACGAGACTTACAATCGTTTCAAAACGTCGCGCTGATAAAACTCGTTCGCCATATGTACCTCTCTGCGCAAGCGCTCAACAAAGTGATATATGCTACACGACAGCGCGTAGAGTCGTACGCCACCGTACACAAGAGTCTCAATGCTCATTATACCGCCCTTGTAAATATGGCGACTGACGAACATTAGCCGCATAGTTTAATATCCCTTTATTAATATTAAACTCGGAGTCAGAAGTTGAATCGCCGACCGATCAGTTGGCCTCGCAGACGGCTTACGGATTTGTTTCCATTTCACGACCAAGTGAACAGCATGTCCGGTGAGACCGGCGTGCAAGAATCGTCTCCGCGTCCAAGCGCGGTCGCGGAGGACTTTAAAGAGGAGCCTGTCGTTGAAAGCAGCGATACTACGAAGAAACCCGCGGCGGACAACAGCGCGGGTCCTGACCTCGCCACCAAGACCAACAACGTAACCGACCAGGACACCGATGACGTGCAAGAAGTTACAGAAGTTAACCATCAGGAAACAACGAAATTGTTGGATGAGGAAGAAATGCCGACGTATACAAGTCTAACAGAGGGGCTGGAGGTACTTGTTTTCAATTCTTGTTCTTCCACTTGTTTACTTAATTTTGACTCTTCCACGTTTTTATGCTTTTGATATATTTTTTTGCAAAGAAAAAAAAAGTTTTAGGTTATGTAGCTGTAATTTCTAAAAGGGAAACCATGTGCTAATATGAATGGTATAATAGAATTGTTGTTAATTAAATTTGTGACGTGTTTTATTTATTGAGTATTTTGTGACATTATAATTCAAATGAGTATATAAAAAAATAAAAATCCTGTATCTCTGTACTTTGCCTTTGTTTTATTTATTTATTTATTTTTTCTTCTTTTTTTATCGATTTTTTTTATGTACAAGATACAAGATAAGACTGTTGAAGAAACTACTTGTGAAGTAATTAATAAAATAAAGAAAAATCTATGACTTGAATTTTAAATTTTTACTTTGAATTTTAGGTTGACGAGAAAAAAGAGCGAAATACCTACGAAAATGAAAACAAAGATGATGATAGGAACAGCTTTCACAGTTGTTCTACTGATGTCAATAAGAATGACGATTCAGATAATGGAGATACTAAAGATAGTTCGATTGACTCCGATACATACCAAAAAAAGTGGGAAAAAGTGTCAAAGAAACAGAGCACTGAAGAGTCTGATTTAGAAAAAGAATATGCTAGTGATGGTATGACAAAAAAACATAATGTATTATTTATTTTTTTCTTTTTATATATTTTTTTCTTCCCTTCTTATTTTTTCCAATACAATTTTGTATGAATTCAATTTATAAAAAACTTGTTCATTTAACTGTTTATTTTTATGTAACATTATTATTTTGTAACATTTTCAATTCAAATAATTCAATGATTGACTTTATTAAAGCATTTTTCATAAAGTTGACAAAGAAAAGTATGATATTTCAAGAAAGGAACATAAAACTATTAAAGAAAAAATTGTGTATTCATTTATTATTTTCTTTTATGTAGAAGATGATGATGAAGATATGATGGATGAAGAAGAAGAATATGAAGATGAAGAACTGGATGAAGAAGACGAAATAGATGAGAATGATGATTATGGAGACGATGACATTCAAGTTGTTGAAGTTTCAAATGAAGAGGACGAATGTGTAAAACAAACTAATGTTGAACGGGCTGCTAGTGAAGATTATGAGAGTAGGGCATGGGGATATAATGTGTTAAAATTAGAATACCAAGGTAAAAAAAGCCAATCTTTTCAAGATTTAAGTAATCCAAATTTATTATCCAAACCGAAGAGGAATTCTCCTATCAAGCAAACAGTTTCAAATCAGGAGAATATTGTAGCAAAATCATTGAAATCTTCGTATTCAAAACCGGGTCCTAAAAGTTATCATCATATTCAAAGTAAAGTTAAACAATATATTTGCGATATAAAAAGTAAATCAGCTGAAGATAAACGCAAAATCGAGGAACGCAAGTTAATGGAGAAACAACAAATAGAAAAGACAGGTGATTTCAAGTTGAATACATTCGATGGTTAAATGTATTTTGTTGCAATAGTTGTGTTTTTACAACTCTTATTTTTGCTAATAATTTTGTAGTATTTTAATTTATAACTGAAAGTGAAATGTTTTTCTTTGTATGAAAAATTATTTGTGTAAATGAATGTGATACAGAGAAACCATAATATTTAGTCTTTTTCAATCAATAGATAAGAGAACTGATGTTTTGAGAAATACTTGTGTTACATTGAATTATTTCGAAATTATTCAATTTAAATTAAAGTAAAATATTACATTAAAACATAACTTAATATGAAAAAGAAAAATTTAACCATAAAAACTGCATTTGGAAAAGGTATTGTAATAAGAAGAGGACAATTCATTATAAAAAAAAGTAATTTGATAAATATAATTTTAATTATTCTATATAAAATAAAATATAATTAATCAAGGACCAAATTGCTTTATAAGTCTAAGTATATTTTACTTATTTTTAATACAAATTTTTCTATAAGATTTTCGTTGCGTAATTCTTTTTTTTCAGTTTCATCAGTTTACAATTTCACAAATATCAATAAATAAGTATATTAAATTACTACTTTTTTTTCATTTCTTTTTTCAGAAAAAGATGAAAAATCTCATCCAAAATTTATGGATGGTGAAAAAATAGAATTAAAACAACTTGAATTGAAAGAAACACATAAACTGGCTATTCAGGCTCTCCAAAGTGAGTATGCGAAGGCAAATAGTGAGCATGATTTTACGTTTGCCAGTTTGAAGCCTATTCCTGCCGAACATGTGATGTCTGATGTAAGAATTATACGAATAAACAAAGGGTCGTCAGACACTGTCCAGAAAATGGAGGTGGACGATGAAAATGTTTCAAGTTCAGGACGAAATAATGTGAACGTGAATGGTGCAACGAAGGATGTGATAATGGACTATCAGTCACCATCGAACATTTCTAATGGCCAGCAGGATACATATAGAATGAATTACAAGGATTATATGCGAAGTGGTCCAAATTACGATACGGCGCAGGCGCTTGCACAAGAACGGGCCAAGACCGCAGCGCAACAAAAACAAATAGAGCAACTGAAAAAACAGTTAGAACAATTCCGTCGCAAGGAAGTAGAACAGAGAAAAGTTATGCGGGACATGGCTGTGCAAACAGAAGAACCAGTGAAAAAGGATTCAGAGACTGTGACGTCAATTTCAGACTGGTCTGAGAGTAAGAACTGCAGCGTACCATCAATCGATTCTAGTTCACAAACTATTGCCTCAAATATATCGCAAAATATGGTCAACACTTTCAAATCGGCATCTCGCTTCATGGAGACTTTTGCCATGATTTCACGAAGACTGAAAGAGGATGAGACAGGTCCAATAATGCAGAACCCGCGAAAAAGAAAAATCGACAATTTGTTGACGGATGAACCTCACCCGTTCAAAATGCCGCATTTAAATAGTTCTAAAACAAGTAAACAGGATGAGACTGGTAGTAGTAAGGTTGACGATGTTCAAAACAGTGATCAGAAAAACGACATTAAATGTTATATTTATAAAGAGGATGAAAATAAGTCTGAGAGGAGTTTACTGATTCAGATTGATGATCCAAATGTTATTCCTGATTCAAATACGAAGGTAGATAGAAAATGTGGACCATATCTTATTGGTAATGTTGAGATTATGATGTCTGAACTTAATGGTACAATCAACGTTTGGGGAAAAGAGGTAAATTTACAAATATTATTTACTTTTAATGTTATTCACTTTTGATGTAATCAATGTTTTTAATTCAGGATATGTCAAGTAGAAAATGTCACTGTTTACATATATTAATACAAAAAGTTTGTTAAATCAGCAAATTTTTCACTTAAAATAATTTTTTTTCATAAAAAATACTGCACTTCAAACCTGTTTAATGGGCAAAAAGTTGCTCTTTTTTGCTCATGATTTCAAAAATTTACTTTTTTGTTCACAGTGTCGTTTTGTAACTTTCATTTCTACTGTAAGACAAATAAAATTATTAAAAATAAATAAATTCACTTGATAAATAAGTATGAATGACAATATTTTCATTGTATTTGCTACAAAAAATATTCAACATAGGCAAAAACCTAATTATCATCAATGAATATTTTTGAACATTGGAAATGATTGGGGAATGATTCCACTCTTGTTATACAATTTTTCTTTGTAAACTGAAATCTTTATATTACAAATTTACATGAACATGAACTTAAATATTGTTATATATTTATAATAATGCAGGTTAATCAGAGCCAGTCAACGGAAACTTCAGTAAACAATTCGACATCGACTGTGGAAGAAGTTGAACGGCACAAGTTACGAGCGCGAAGAACCGCTAATCCTCCAGTAACGTGTTCAACTGAGAAGAAATTATTGCCACCTGATTATGACAGGCTGCGTTACATGAATTCTTGTCACCACTGCCATAGAAATAGACAACGCGGTTGCGGGCGCATCGAACCAGCAGATTACTATTCGTACCACCACAAGCCGCAGACCATGAGTTGTTGCAAGAGATTACAGCCACCAACACGATGCGACTGCTACCACCCTCAGGATTACTACGAACAATCGTGTGGGCATGCGCGGGACAGGCGCCACCAACGCTATGACACATACGTCTGCCATCCAAAGTTATCACCAGACGATGATGATGGCAATGACGAGGACGAATATGATCATATTCACCAGGACATGGGACACACAAGCCGTTGCTGCCGCGTTAGTGAGAAGCACAAATTAAAGCACAAACGTTACGAGCACGAACGATCACAGACATGGCAACCAAGGTCTCCAGAATCGCCAGTGTACAATGGAAAACTTGACAGTGGTGTGCACAGTGACAGTCCCAGTAATCACGACGACGAATATGTGCCCGTTGTAAGTCTTCAAAAATTTGTTGAAAGATAATTATGTATTTTTTACGCATTTTTATTAATAATGTGGTCTTTTTGTGGTGAAATTTTGTTTTAATTATTAGAATCTATAATAATATCACAAATCGGAATTCTTATATTTCTTATATTTCTTATATTCTTATATTTCTTACATTTCTTCTAATATTCAACCTTTAGTTATTTAGTTATATCAAAATGTAATTTTTATTTATTTATTTGTTTTTTTTTTTTTTTTTTTTTAAAGTACATGTTTTTTTTTTTTTTTTTTATTTTATATTTTTTCTTTTAAATTATATTATTGTTTTTTTTTTCTCTTTTTTTTATTTCCGAGCCAACCCAAAACATCTCTATATCGCATTGCTGCTTCTGCTTGAAAGAAAAAAAAATATCTTTAGCACTATTTTGTATGTAACTAAAATTATAAATATTACATTATAAATTTTTCTACTATTGATACTAGTCTGTTCAG
>JABFOV010004612.1:0-13579 GCA_022817685.1 Aradophagus sp. ZL-2020 | reverse complement strand
TTACTATTATGTCTACATAAAGATTAATGTAAAAATTGATGAGTTGTCTCAATAATTATAAGTCGATGAAATAAAGTTGGTGTTATATTAAGTGTTAATGCAATTTTAGTCTAACATTCATTTTAATCTTAATAAAACTAAAACAAAACAATAAGAAAAAGAACAAGATGTGCCAAGTTTGAAAAGTATGTATATATAAAAAGAAAATAAAAAAAATGAAAAATTTTAATGCAAAAAGAGAAGTATGTAAATTTGAATTATTAATTTTATCCCGTAAAAATACAAATATTTTTTTAATAACAAAAAAATCTTATTTTTAAATAAATATTATATATATTCTAAGGGTTACCAAATGTTCCGACAAATTAGGACGTGTGGTAACACTTAGAATATAATTTGGTGCGTTTTGTTCTTCTTGTTATATATTTTTTTTTTTTTTTTCATAATCTGAAATTGATTTAAATCAATTTATTTATATAAAAAAACCCTTTTGATTTAAATCATAACATCTCTGGTCGAAACTATTAAACTTTTGATATCCAAAATATTGCGAGTCAATATCCACACATTTGACATCGAATCGAAGTACAAGCTTCTAAATGAAAAGTGGTGTGAGAACGCCTCGTGTCACGCGAGGCCCTCGATCGGGGGCAAAGCTTGTCGCTCGTTTGCCGGCAACATGCGGGCACTCTTTCTCAAGCAACCGGGCCACGGAGGAGTTATTGATGCCACGGCAATGGCGGCCGCGTCGTTTACGGTTTAATGGCCCTTTGAAAACGAACGCGTCCCCGGTCACCGCTCGAAAATCGCGATAAATAAGTGGCCCCCGCTTGAGGGCCGACGCGGGGGCAGGCGCCGCGGTTATTGGGCACTTGAGGACGCCTGTTGCGGCGCGATGGGTCTAATCGGCGTTAGCTTTTCAGAATTGGATTGCGGCCGGCGAGGGGCAGGCTTCCGAGAGTTACGGTTTTGTCGGACTTTAATGCTTTTTCCTTTCGGACGACGGTGTTTGGCCTGAAGAGGGCTTTCGGCCGCGTTGGGGCGATGGTTTTTTGTTCGGTTAATTTCAAAGAAATAAAGCGTCATTAAATCGATCAAAAGGGCGTTGGGAAAAGTTTTTGTTCCCGGCAATAGCAATTTAGATTGTCAATGTTTTGAGCAATAACAGTGAAAAAAAATTAGACAAGTGAATAATTTGGGATAGTAATTATTTGATAGATGGATTAGACCCAATACTGTTTGATTGAAAAATTGAATACTGTTTGATTGAAAACATACTGTGGAGGTAGTTAAATTCTTTACTGCAAAATAAGTGTCTCGTTATGAGACATTTTGAGTGTCGAAGAAACCAAAAGTGTTTTTAAAGGTAAAAAATGTAGACACTCTGGTGTCGGAGACATTGAAAATTTTTCAGAACGAGATGTTGGGATATTTGCAAGCTGCGTTTGTTATTTCGCTTCGAGTTATTGTAGGCTTCATTCAAATTTCGCGGCATTTTTAAACTGTCGGTATTATGTAAACTGAGTTGATATGCGTGCGCATTTACATTCATTTATTTGTATTTTTATAATTAACGAGAATTGGATTTTTAATTATTGCTTTGCCCTTCGAGCTGTTTCTGTCATTATTATTATAATTTTTTAAATGTTACATACTTTGAAATTTATATCTGAATTGTTGGTAGCAAGACAGATGATATGCGCACGCATTTATAATTGATTCTACTGCCTTCACGATGTATGTACTTTTCAAAGACGAAATATATATGATAAAAACTAGTATTCTCATTTTCTTTTAGAACAAAATGTTTTTCAAACAATTTTGTAACTAGAGTAAAATATACTGTAATGATTTCTAGTACCTTTCGATGAAATAAATGGCTGATAATTGATTACAATTACCTGGTAGTCCTGTAAAAAAAAAAATAAATAATTAGTTTTTTAAAAAATAAAACAATATTAAATATACATATTAAATATATACCACAGTCTTTAACAAATTTTTATTTAAAATAATTAAAATTCTCAAAGTCATGTTTGGATGCAAATATCTGTATCCAACGTCAAGGTATATAAAAATTTTGCAAGCGTTATATTGAAAAAAAAAACTTTCCTACATTTACATTTTTCTATCTTCAACACCGCAAATAACCCTCCAACTCCCCATTTCATTATCTTCGTCTCGCACACTTAAATCCTTCCCTTCTTTCGTACCTCCCCCTCCCCCGCTCCCGCCTACCACCCTTAATTTCACATTATCCAAATCATCCATCACTTTTCTCTTTTCTTTTCAACTTTTCTCAACAAACTCCCGTGCCATTCGCAATTCCAGTCGACCTCGCACTTCGTCCCCCCTTCTCATAGTTTTCTTAAGACCATGGTGGGCGGAGGGGGGGAGGGCAAAGACAAGCTTTCGCAGTGAAAAGTAAGGAAGTTTTGCGAGATTTGTTATCTCGGGCGAGAAAAGGTAACACCGAGGCCGGAGTGGAGGAGGTCGGTTCGCGTGGGTAGATGAACGGAGGCACGAATGGATTGGCCGCGGGGGTGAGCGCGCGCTGGTGGGGGGGACCCGAGAAGGTGGCGCCGGGGTGATCGGCGATTGCCGCGAGTGGGCGAAACATGGTTCGCTTTTCCCGTGGCTAATCAGGCTGATGAGGCCGTTGCTTCCGACTTCGCCGGCGACAAGACCGGCGAATGGATTTCCCAGGGGCGGGCAGGGGTCAGGGGGGTGGCCGGGGAAGGGCCGGATGAGCCGGGCGAGTTCGGTGGCGCGCGCGACTTCAACGTCTTCTTGCTTGGACTCGACTTTGATGGAGTCTCGGTTGACAACAATCCTGGCGAATCGAGTGGTACTTGACGGTACGATCGTGACTCGATTTCTGAATTTCGTTATTGGCTAGATCGGAGGGTTAAATAGTGAAATTTTTGAATTTAAATAAAATTCAAAATTTCGAGGGGTAAATTTTTGTGGCTGATTATTGAAATCGAAATCGATCGATACTACATCATTTATACATCGGATTTCGTTCGATGTTTGATGTTCGATTTATCGAATCGAAATAATTGTGTGAACTGGAGGTCACCGAATATCGTTTTGGTACCTTAATTTGGTTCCCGACTCATTTATCAGAATGAATTAAAAAAGATCAATTATAATCGAAAATCGATATGCAAAACACTACTATTAATCGATTTCCGATTCGATTTTCGAAGCACTACTATTAATCGATTTTTTATAAGCAGTTGATGTTCGATTGATCGAATCAAGTTAACTCGTTTTTGAGGGCAACAATGGCTGTTTCGTACCTTCATTTGGTTCTCAACTTGTTAATAAAATTCAACGTTAACGAAATTTATAAAAATTTTTATAAATAATCGAAACAAACTTTTAATTTACTTAAAATCGAGTTAATTTACAATGCTTACGTAATGTTACATTTCGCACATCAGATTACACATTTCGATAAAGTTATACATTATCAAAATGAAAATGATTTTAATTGAAAAATACGCACTCTCGTATCGCTTTTTCCAGCGTCTTATTTTACCTAAAATTCATCACGCAAATGTATCGCCGGCGTATTCTTGAAATTAGCAGTTTTCATCGCAAATTGTCTTCCACGTTTCCCGAGGTTTTCCATTAAATTAACTGCCCGAAAGTTGTCCAAGAAGTTTCGAAGCGATTAAATTTTTCTGTCATTAAAACTTTGTCAATTCGCTCGAAAAACGATTACCCTTAAGAAACAAATGTACAGGGCGGTAGGAAGGGCCGCTACTCAATAACTCTGATAAATTTCCGTCGTAAAAAGTTGCGACCCCGGCGTTTCGTGTAAAATTATTAAAAAAGCGATAACTCCCGCACTAAATCTCATTTCTTTGCGACATTCGCCACGAAAGTATATTCAAACTGCAAATTTACAACGACGAAGCACACGCAAACAACTTATTAATCCCGGAATGAAGCAACGCGTTTTGCATTTTGTCATTAAGTAGGAAAGAAGTTTAAAAAGCGAACGAGGGCTTTAAAAAAGATATAATAAAATAAATGAAATGAAACAAACGCGACGTTCGTCGTACAATTTATAAAGTAATACACTATTTTTATTTTTGTGGAGGGGGGGGGGGATATTATTCGATCTAAGTATTATAAAATTTACGAAATGTTCGTAAAACTTGCGATGTACAATTTCAAATTTGCAAAATATTTGTCACATATAAATTATGGAATCGTAAAATGTATAAAATACTTATAAAACTTAACTCATACATCGTAAGATTGAAGTGTTCATGAAACTTATGATGTACAACGTAACATTTACAAAACATTTGTAAAATTTTCATTATACAATGTGAATTTCACGAAAGTTTCACGAAATTTATAATATGCGATGTAGATAGAACTATATCGTAAGTGATACAACGAACATCGTAAAAAGCACGATTTCATATAGTAATCGTTTTACGATATCATGTCGTAACCACTTTCAACCAATTCTATCAATAGATTTCTCTATTGCTACCAATTCCATCAAATTTTTAAATTAAAAATCACCACTGAGCTATCAAAACAAAATTAATTTAAAAAATAATAAAAATAACGTTGAAGTTTTTTAACTTTAAATTGTTTTTTTCACGCCTCCTCCCTTTTGGAGTAAATTGTCAAGATTTTGATAATACTTTCCATTATCTGACTTCCGTGCGACATAAGCGACCAAGTGGTGAGATTTGACGAAAAAGCGTGGCGAATCCGAAAGAAACATACCAAATCCCGCGCCACTTAATGAGGGGTTCTGGTAAATGCCTCGACTCGATGGCGTATTTACATTGAACGGCACCGCTGAGGGCACCATGTGGCGCTAGCATCTTCTGAAGTCTGGACTCGATCGATTTCCGCTTCTGTGCCCTCTCCCCCCTCCCCCCTCCTCCCACCCCGTCGACCTCATCCCACGGCCGCGTGAGAGGGTCAATAATGACATGGTTTGGCAGTATTTCGATGCGACATGTGGTAACTTCCAACTACGGGGATGAAACACTTTGTATTAAAATGAGAGCCCGGCGCACGAGCGTGCATGACGATTTGGGGCAAAAGTGGCGTGTCCGCCCGGCCAACGACTCATATCGGACAAGTGTGTACTTTAAATTAGTTCCGTTTTATTGAAGAGTCGCCGAGTCGTGTTGTTCTCGTGCGGAAAGAAGGCGCGCGTTGCTGCTTTATTGCACGAGTTGTGCGGAAAGTTCTTTTTTTCAACCCCTCTTTATATTTATTATATATATATATTTTTTGAGTGGAAGAGTATGAGCAAAAGTGATCGTTGAATATCAAGTTGATATTCATCTTATTTTTTCCTTTTTTCAATTTTTAACTCCGTTTTAAAAAGCACGTTGTAAATGTAACAATATATATTGTAAGATTCGTTCATATAGCAAATCGTCTACCATATTATGTCGTAACTATAACTTCTGGTGAATGCATCGTTAGATGTTTCTGTTTCGATCAATCAACACGGTAATTTCACCATTTATACGGAACAATATCATTTTCTCGGTGTAATGGCCGATGCTAATGGCCCACCTGAGTTGTAGATGGCGCACTTTGAAGTATAGATGGCATTAATCTCGAAGCATATCGTAAAATTCAATATAGATCTTTGAATCGCTGTTTTTATTTTATTGATTAAAAAATGGTTTTATTGGTATAATAAAATTGGAGATAAATTATTAGCAAAAAACTTTGCTAATTATCAGTTATTTTTTATTTAGATGATGAGCTCGGTTTTTGTAAATGGCGCGAAATTTGACATGATTAAATTGTACATTCTAAATAATTCAAGATACAAAAAAAATGGAAAGTTCTAATTTAGAGTTTTAATTTTTTTAAAAAATATAAAAGAGAGGTTTCAGAGAAAAACGCAGTTTCAAAAATTTTTTTCGAATCCTCACGTTTTTCATGAACTTCTCTAACACGGGTCATCTCAAAATATACACCTCAATCTAAACAAAACAATCTTCCCGACCCTCCAATCGAACTGTCCCTTCGAACTTCCCAAACCGAGTTTCCCCAAACACCCAATCAACACCCGAGCCTTCCCCCCGCCGAAAGTCAATCACAAAGCCGCGGCAGCGAATAAATCAAGCCGCCTACTTAAAACTCCGTATAACATGCCGCCGCAATCGGCGTCGCGTCGTCGTTCGTGCCGCGGCGAAATTGCCGTGCGTTTTCGGCGCCGGCGCATCCGTCATCCCGGCCGCCATAACTCAGTCCGGCCGCATAATTTCCGCAAGAAAAACGCCGATCGCAATCGGGCCGGGGCCATTTCCAGCGCCATCGAGATAAAGCCCCCGTCGGAATTGAAAGCGCGGGCGGCGGTTTCTCGTATTTTTGACCGCAGGTATGCGCGGCCGGCGTCGTGGGTGGCAATCACGGCTCTTCGCCGGCCGGATTCCGTCGCTGCGTGTCGGTCCATTGTCGTGGCGCGTTTTGAAGGTGATTGATCACGCGCGCGCGCGCACCAACGTCGAAGCCATCACGGCGATTCGCTAACGCGACTCTGACTAACGACGATCCGACAGCGGGGGCGGGGGGCAGGGGGGCGGTGGCATCCCGCGATCGCAATCTGACGTAACACGTCCGCCAGGCCGGATCGAGCCACGGCAAAAAAACGGTAATCGAGCGTGTCCGAGGAGAGGGCCCGAGCGATAAGCCTCGCCGAGTTGCGTGCGACGCTCGATTAATGCCGGCGATCGGGCTTATGAAGAGATATTTATGAATGCATAATGGAGCCATTTGCTACACGCGAGTGGACCGCGCACTTCGAGGCCGGATTTCCAGTTGTTTCTGTGACTGTCGGCGGCGAAGAAAGGCTTGGCTGGACCGAGTGAGGAGAGAAAAGCTGCCGAGGCTTTATGTTGCTGTATATGTAACTATATATGCAGTTATACATGTAGTTACACATTCAGCAACATAAGTAGCAATTTTATATGAAGCTGAATGTATATAGTTTTCCCAACTTGTGGACGTGGAGAAAGTAACCATTTTCTGCACTTGTAAAGAAAGTGATTCCTTTCTACACTAGTGTAGAAAATGACTGCTTTCTTCACGGCAACGCGTTGAGAAAAGTGTTGGCTTACACTCGTGGAAAATTGTACTATACTTGTGTATACATGTAATTATACATACACTTATATATATACACATATATGAAGCTGTTTGTGTGCAGTAACACATATTTATCTGTATATACTTCGATATATATGTGTAGTTATATATGTAGTCATATATGCAGCTATATAAGTATTAAAATATGTACAAAACTATGTGTATAGCAAAACAAATTAGCCTTATATTGTTAGTTTTATGTATGTACTTATATATGCAGTCATATATGTGCAGCTATATATATGAAGCTGTATACATATTATTTCCCATCAATTATTACAATACTTGCATCTTTTGTAATCAATACATTATTGACAATATTCTTAGGCAGCTTCGTATAGTTGTGGTTTACAAACATCATAATCATTTAGATTAAGTAAATGAGTAATTATTATGTAAACTTCTTTTACTCCGAAATTGGTGGTCATTTCGACAATTATTCTATTCTTTCCCTGCGTGCGTTTCAGTTTACTCAGAGGGGAATTCGTTCACTTTTATATCAATCATAAATATGGTCAATTTATGATTAGCTACAGTAGCAAATTTGGGAATGGGTACAATTAAATTGATATTAATGTAAGCACTAAACAAGTCAACGAAATTTCTGGGGCTTTTACAATTAGAAACTAAAAATTTACAAATATAAAAATTATCATTATCAAATTGGTATTTTCAATAGAAATAAATGTATACCGCACTTTGAAGTCAAACCAATATGACCATTCTTTATGATGAAAATTCCTAAAACTTAATGTCAATGTTTTCATTTCGAAAAAACTTTTTATTCTAAAACTCTCTCAAAATTCATCCTTCTCTATATTTCTTTCCCTCATTTTTATAACACCACCCTCACATTTATCATTTTCCATTTTCTCACCGCGTAAATACAAAAGCACGCGAAGTCGCGTCACTTCGCACGATCACTTTTTCGGCAATTACAAACCGCCATCCGTTACATTATCTCGCAAGCCGAGCGCGCAATAAACTCCGGAGGCGCGCGCGGAGAGGAAGGAACTTGGCGATCGCCGTAAATCGCGCGCCAATTTAAAGCCTGCGGTCTAGATAAGCCAAGGCCGCGGGTATAAATATGTGGAAAGCGCTCCTAGGGGGCGCAAGAAGCGGCGCCAAAAAAGGAAAAAAAAAAATTGCAAAAACGTCACCGCAAAACGTCGGCGTCCAAGAATTCCGGCGCAATCAGTGTGGCGTGTGGCAATTTTTTGCGCAACTTTTCCGTCGTCCTTTTGTTTTATTTAGTTTATTACTTCTTTTTTCGTATCTTCGGCACGTCCTGTGCCGTTTCGTCGCGTTGTTGCGGCTCATTTTAAAAATATCCCATTGATAACGCGCGACGTCCGCAATGAAAACGTGAGTTCAATCAAAGACTTCCGCCGGTGCATAAGTGGCACTTGATGCGCCGGCGGATACCTCTTGGCAGCGTTTCACATATCGCTCACAAGTGCCGGTCTATCGTTTCCAACTTTGTAAACGCTTCGAGCGCGACATCAAATTTTTTCTCTCTTCCTTTTCTCGTTATTCTTTTCTCTGTCGGATGTTTTTTTTTTTTTCGTTTTCGTTGTTTATGATTGGCTTTCAAACATGTGGCGTCTCTTCGAAAAGGATGCAGATTTAAAAGGTTTTCGAAGTTTGGGGAAAAAAATTAAGGGATAGTGATCACTTTGTTGAGTAATTTTTGCGATAATTATATTTTTTATGGTGATTTTGATCGTTGTAATGTAGAATGTAATATAATAAACGTGAATTTAAGTTTTTTTATTTATCTGCATTTTCAATGTTTTGATAACTTGCAAAGATATATTTTTAATTTTATTCGGGTAAAACATTACAAATTTCTTGCACGTAATTTTAGACTAATTGATTGGATTTTAATGTCACATTGATTAATTATTAAGATGATTCAATGCTGGTACAATGATACTTATTTTGTTGTTAATTTTTGTTTAAACAATAATACAGTAGTTTTAAATGTATTAGTTGATATAATAATCAGTTTCGTTACCATTTGCTGTGATAATAATTTAAATCAAAAAATAATTTCACCGAAATTGACGGACATAATTAAATTGATGAAAGCTGTTATAACTAAACATATGCTAACATAATTACAACGTAACGTCCCAATTATATTCAGACCCACGAATCCGCACCCCACAATTCCACCACATTTAACCCTACTTCTAATGCTCGCTTTTCATTTAGAAATTATACCCAACTTTTATGCCGCGTGTTGCTAAAGTAGACATGACATTAAGTATCGTATCTTAATTAAACGTTTAATTGTTTGCATTTTGAAACACTAATCTTTTTTTAGTTTGAAAACACCTTTTTTCAATTAAAATACAACAGAACACGTTTATCATGTCATTTAATATGAAAATCTTAACTACTAAAAAATGTGGCTTAATGTGCAGGAAGTTTGCAATATTTATTTGCAACGAATTCCAAATTTCATAAATTTTCAAGCGAAAAATATACTTTTAAACGAATGAAGTAAACGAAAAAAATTAATTGTTTCATTTTATTTCGCGCTGATATAAATTCAAAATTTGATTTGGCTTTTTGATGAACGAAATAATATTTGATTAAAAATTTGTTGCAAATAAACGTTGCAAACTTCTTGCACACGTGGCTTACTGCGAAATTTCGAATAAAGTAGCATTTATTAAAAAGAATGTAGTAAATTTTACTATGAAATTCAAGTTTACCAAACATGTTGTGCAGAGTTGCTTGAAGTATTTCTAAATCTTTGTCAATTGTCTTTTCATTTGATAACACTGGTTTTTTTACGGTGTTTCCCAAACGCGCCTTTCCATTTTACATCGTTCATCTTAACCAATGAAACTGAATCCCAAGATGCACCATCACGGCAATTAATCATCCCCCGTGCGTTAACAACTATATACGGCAAACAAAATAGGAATTTGTCGAAGGATGACGATAAGCGAGCGACGCTGATTGCGATTGCAAAGAAACGATGAATCATCGTTCGCGGTTGTTGCGCTCTTCCCGAAATCGCATTGTCGCGCGATTCATCATCCGGGGAGGGGGAGACGAAGGAGCAAAAATTTATTTTCAAAATGTATGGTACATGCGATCTTTTCACCGGAAGTAAATATATATGTTTTACATACGTAGTATGTATGCTTGTATATGTATTATATATTATATAAAATATATATAATAAACAAATATTTATTATCATTAAAATATATATCATACAAATTATCCCCACAAGTACAAATTGCAATTAATTCGTTCATTGTAATTGTTATCAAAATCTACATCACTATTTTACATTATTTTATAATGCGCAGGAAGTTTGCAACGTTTATTTGCAACGAATTCCCAATTCGATAAATTTGCAATCAAAAAAGATATACTTTTAACAAAGAAAGTAAACGAGTACAATTAATTTCATTTTACATCGCGCTGATACAAATTGAAGTTCTGATTTTGCTTGTCGATGGACAAAATGATACTTTATTAAAAATTCGTTGCAAATAAACGTTGCAAACTTCTTGCACATGTTTTATTTTATCATTTATTAAATAATTTTAATATTTTTTTATTATATGTTATGGTATATTATTTATTATTATTGAAATATATATCATGAAAATTTTCGCGACATATATAAATTGCACATTTTGAATCCGCGTCTGTCTGTGTGATAGGGGGAGGGATGGGGGGAGGGGGGATAGCTTCCGCGAGGCGGCTATTGATTCGCAGCGGTTGCCTTCGAAGAAGGACAAGTCGCGGCGAAGAAGAGATCGCGGGCCATTGACAGGCCGGGGCCATTCTTAATCCTGGGGTGAAACGAAGAAGGTGGCTTCGCACCACACCCCGCTGTCATGACGGCGCAAGCGTGAAAGAAAAGAAGGGGGCGCGAGACCCGGGCAAGGACAAGCCGGCTCGGAGCGTGAAAGGCGCTGTCAAAGCGTCATAATGGAGCGCACTCGTGGCGAGAAAAGAGCGTCCTCGAGCATCTCGCATAAATCGTGACCACGGCCCCGGAACGCGCCTTTGTGCGATCAACAGCCGCGCACAAAACATCACTAAATATCAATTTATTTTGGCTGAGAAACCCCGTCCCCCCACCCCCCGCTCGCGATGTCAGCCCCCCCGCTGGCTCCGCGATCGTGCGTTTGCGCTTTTTGCGATATGATTTTTGGTTTCGGATTTTCGGCGTTGAGATTCGATTATTTATGGGGAGGGAGATACAGCTGCTTTGGTGGAGAAGAATGTAGAATTTGGAATATAGGTATTGTGAAATTAGAGTTGAATAATTTCGCAGATCATATTTTTGATGTTCACTTTTTTTATTGATGTACACTCATAAAAATCTTTACCTTCGTTCAAGCATCACTAAGTTTTGCTATTATTGTCTTCGATTTAAACCTAATTTTATCCTGTCAAGACATTTTTTCTTGGCTTGATCACTTATTATCTTGGATCAGGAAATCTTTTGTTGGCTCAAGAAAATTTATTCTTGGCAAAATATCAAGATACATTTTGTATTGAACCAAGAAAATTTTTCTTCACTCAATGCATCCTTTTTGCGAGTATAATTATTGTAAGAATTTAGTTTCAGTAGATACAAAAAAGTGTAATATATCATCAGAAGGTTATGATAGCAACATTAGAAAAAATATGCGAAACTGTTAATTGCTGTGAGAATTATTGTTTCGACTATGAAGGTGATCGCCTTTCAAATAAAAAAGAACTCTAAGAAAGTCAGTTCGCAAAAATTAGGAAACAATTATAGGAATTGTGCTATGTATCCTGCTTTGTTGCCTCGGGAGCAAAGCCACATTTTACTCCCGCGTTTTTAAATAATTAAAACTGAGATTCCTTCTCTCACTTTTATTATAGTATCACGGGAGAAAAGCTGCATTTTACTCCCTTAGTGTGTACAATACACTTTTTCTTATATATTACGACACAAAATCGTATCTTTTACGACATAAAACGCAAAAATTATTCATAATTCATCATTTTTGCGAAATCACTTCTTCAGTGATACTTCAAAATGCTCCATTTTATATAATCTAAATTTTCCACATAAAAATGTCCACGCGATTTGTACTTCTAATATATTTGAACAAATTCTGCATATATTTCAACCACTCGTTGTTTCCTTCTTCGAAATTTTGAAAAATTTATATCGCGCGGGTATTCTCTCGTAGAAAACCTGACGCTCGCCTCGATTTTACACTCCGACCGCGACCGTTCGCAATTTCCGTCACAAGTCGATGCGACGGCCAAGCGTCGATCCTTCTGTCACGCGTCGCGAACTCCTCCATTCGGCGAAACGAGCGACGCCGTTAAACTCGTCGCAATTATCATCGATTGCGACGAACCCGGCGTTACACGTGCGGTTACTTTTACGACAATTAGACACGTACGTTTACGAGCGCCGGGGGAGGGGGGTCGGCTTTTATTAACCCCCACCCCCCTGCCCCCACGTTCGCGGCTTTCCACGACACGTGAGAGGGCCTCGTTCGTGCGCGTCAACTTTATCGGCCATTAGGCCGGAAGTTGTTTCGGTAATCGCCGGTCGTTAACGATAATCCGTGAATCAACTTTTCGACGTCGCATTTTCATAAATAATAGCCGAAAACGCGACGGCGCACGCCACGCGGCGGCCGTTTGCCGTGCCATTTTTGCCGATCGAACGGGGCCACCACGTGACAGCGCCGTCAGATGACGGCAATTTTCGTAATTAAATTGCCGATTGTAATTCCGAATAATTTGTCTCCGCCGTGTATTAATAACGTTTTACCAATTCATAACGGTTATTATGACTCGCAGATGATGCGACGTTCCGCAGTTAATTTCGGATGATTGGATATGTATAATTGATTTCCACGGAGAAACGGCGAAATAATCGGTCTCGGGCGAAATCGCCGATTGTTCGGGGTGGTATTTTTTCCGGCTATTGTTTAGCTTTTATTTTTTTTTTTTGAGGGTGTTTTCTGCGCTTTTATTTGTGGAATTCAAAATTTAATCTAACGTAAATCATAGATTGCTCAGTATTTTTATTTATCTATGATATACAATACTTTTTTTTCAAAGGAAATAAGAATATTAAATAACCAATTTACAGAACTTTGAAAAATCGGTTTTTCGAATTTAATATCGATTCAATAATCGATATTTCGTGTTCGACTTCTCGGTTCATTGATTACATCCTACACACAATTACTTCCTCACCATTAGGCTAATATTTCATGCTCGAACTCGAACTGATTTCTTCCAAGTTGATTTAGCATCAAGTTGAAAATCGATTATTAGTGTTAGATTTATTTACACTGCTATTACATTTTTGTTTTAATCAAAATCGATTCGAAAATCGATCTCTTCGTTGTTTCGAGTACTGATTTCTTTCATTTTAAGTTTTTTTTTT
>JABFOV010004611.1:0-13585 GCA_022817685.1 Aradophagus sp. ZL-2020 | reverse complement strand
TTGTTTTAAACAACCATATTTCACCAACTTTTCTCTTGCATAATAAGGTTTATAAATTTTACTAGACTGGTCCTTCAATTGCTCATTGACGTATAATAATACCTTCTACACAATATTGCATATAATAAAAAAAAAGCAGTCAATATATACCATTTTTTAGACTCGTCCCAGCTTTACGTGTCAGTCTAGTAAATTACACTAGGATTTTTCTCTCCGTCAATTAATTGACAAATCATTACGTGAAGTCAGCCACGTGGCAAATTGATTAATTATGACAATATTGCAGTGCACAGAAAAATACGCGATTTCGTAGAAAAATGACATTGTTATCATAACTGTGTCCCCAAAATTTATTCAAAACAACTTTCCCGAACGCGTAAGGTTATTTGAAGTCGACGCTGATTTCGCCACCAATTTGATCAAGTTATTCCAATAAATTGCGGGCTAAGTGCGAATGTCGTCGAAAAAAACAAAGGGCTCTCGTCGCGCCCAGCCGAGATTTTCGAACGCGGAGCGTCACAAGCCGCAGTGTACTAATTGTTTTTCGATTTGTGACAATCGGCGTGCTCGGTACCGGCCATTTATTTTTATCGGCGAGTATATGCTCGATGCACGATTGCACCTGACGAGCACCTCGTCAACGTTCGTTGCTTTCAACTTTTCGATTACGCGCTCGCGCTCATTTGGGAATTTTTTTATTGCGTTACGTCCAGGCAGCACCCAAACGTTGATATTTCCCCTCAAACTACGCGGGACGAAAGTTTAATACAAAGAGCGTCGTATATATTTTACCTTAAAATATTTCATTTTGATCAAGTGAAAAGGAACTTTTATAAATATATTTCAAGATATATTTCAAGTTTACGATGAAACTCGCATAAGATTTGAACCATGAAACGTACAGACTGAAAAATTTGAAGAAAAAGTGCATGGGTGTCGCTCTTTTTTATACGATTTTCACATAGGGTGTAGCGACATCTATGTAAACTTACCTTACAGTTTCACATCGTGGATATGTATTTTAAAAACGTATATAAAATTCAAATATACAAAATATTTGAGAGTGAACATATACTTGGATTAAAAAACTATTGATTTTAACACACATAAATTCTTGTTTCAAGTATTTAAGCCTTTTCCGAGAAAATTATATTTTATTATACGTGTTGAATTAATTGTATATTGTAATCGATAGAATACAGGTAGTGATTTGGAAACTTATACTGTACTTTAATATATGCTTTGAAAATCAACGTGATCGGTATTGTAAAAAGCGCCATCTACAACTCAGGTGGATCATAACTACAGCACTTAATTATTTATAGTTTTAGGTTATAAGTTACAATATGAATTGCATTATTTGTACTAAATGCAAAGAGTTCTTGATAATATTTTAGTAATCTCGGTTACAAAATGATTTTGTTGTGTCAACAATATGATTTTCTCGACAAAGTATTCTGTTTAAATATTTAAAACTACTACAATTTTAATATTGAACTGATTTGATTACAATACAATTTCAAATCAGTATCAATTAAATACTGAGTCGAAAATCAATAAGGTTTGTATAATTTATCAATATTAATTAAAACAATGAGATATTGGTTTAATAACAATTCAATCTTATAAAATTGAAGATTGAATACTATTTATAAACAATAGCATCATCGACATCATTTCAGTTATGAGATGTTCACAAATCAACTTATTGATCACGTATCGGTTAAATGGACATTCTTATATTGAGTTTACATTACATGAACTCCCACACGTCGTGTATATTTTATAACATGCGAAAGGTTGTTTTTTTAATTTTCATCGATTAAGTAAAATTAATATTTGTTGTGCATAGTCTTGTTTGAAGATTGATTGCAAGTAAATTGCTATCGTTTATAACGTATTAGGACGTATATTCTTACCGACGTTTTCGTTACATTATCTTCCGTCAGTTAGTTAGGTCCGGATATGGGCCAGTAACAATGGATAATTTATGTCTTAATAGTCCACGCGAACGGACGATGCTAAAACCATGAATTCGCATTAACCGTTCACCTTTGCAGCATTTAGCACTGAATTCGAAGATCGGGCTGATTTATCTCTTCATTAATGAATTACTTTTTCATCGTAACGAAATAATCGATTGATTGAATTGAAGCAGCGGTTACTTTGTGCAAATTAACTGAAAAGAACGTCAACATCATCAGTTTATTCAAATATATTGTCGTGAAAATTACAGATTCTAATTACAATGAAATTTCAGCCGATTTATTTTTATTGAGTGAAGAGCTTTAATTCCGTGGTCACAGGGAAAAACCAGTTAACTCCACAATGAATGAAACCAAGAAATACGAATTTGAATATTTTAATTCACATATAAATGACTCATTTTAAGATTTTTATTTGTATCACAATTTGGAAAATTTATGCGTTATTGCGATTTTGGTCTGATGGAGTGAAAATACAATGTAAAAAGAGGTAGAATTTGGTAAAAACTCAGTTTTTTTCAAAAAGTGGAGTTAACTGGTTTTTTTGCAGCCACAGAATTGCAAAGGAAGGTTATTTAGTATTATAAATAATAATAATAATAATAATAATAATAATAATAATAATAATAAAATTTTGTTATCTGTATCTCGTTTAGAATAAAATATTTAATATCTTCATTTGCCAATCTTTCGTTGCGAAGATAATTGAATGATGATTAGAATAAAAGAACGGACGAGTGGAAGCGGGATTTAAAACGTATAATGTATGAAGGGTGGAAATCTATGATGGAAATTTGCCTCTTTTTTGTTTGCTACATCACTGTTGATTAATCGACTCTGAAGCATTCTCTTCAAATTATGCTACTCTATCCCATTCGTCCCGTCGATCGCTTTTATCCATTTATCCACTCTCTCGGAGCGCGCTCATTCTGTTTCGCTTTAAACTTCTAGTCAGCTTTGACGGTTTTAAAAAGAGAACGGATTTTCGAAATCCTTTCACGACGTATTTCGCCGTGTAAAACTCTCGGCATCATTTGGTACGTCGAATACGAAATGCTATTACTGTCGAGTCTCCAAATAATCGTGAATTTTTTCTTTCTTTCTTTTTTTGACCAGTCTCAATTTCTTCGCAAGCAGAAATCATACGTTAGTTTATTTTACGGGCTGTGTATTTAATGGAGACACTCAGTTGCCGGAAACGTCGTTTGAATTCGAGTCGCGTAGTTTTCACCGTTGACTTGAAGATTTACGATTGCAAATCAATTGCGATCGTCGTTACACGCAAGTGCATCGCGGTTCAAAGATCATATCAAAATTGCCGTACACTGAGAGAAAAATTATATTAAAATTTCCTTTTTAAATATTAAAAATTACTAATTTCAGTAGCAAGTTTGAGATTTAACGAAAAAGTCAAAAAATATACTATTTTTATCAGTGCTATTTACTTTTGTACGTAGTAAATTTTGATAATCAAGTTTTAATAATGAAAATTATGTGTAGTAAAAGATGCTCTAATTGTAGTAATGTTTACGAATTCAATATCAATAAGTGTAAGTTTTTTACTAAAAACCCAAAACTACTACGTAAAATAGTATATTTGAGTCATTTTTATTTCATTAATTACTATAAAATTTCTCTCAGTGTATGAACGAGAAATTTCGTATGTATATAATGTACGAGTTTGAACTTTGAAAAATGTTTGCACACAATGTGTTCATTAATAACAAACACTACGCAAAATAATAAAATCTACGTACTGTTGTCAATGTCAACATCAATATTAATATATATTTGTTTCAATTGAAGCAATTTTACAAAGAAAACAGCAAACTTTTCATGAACATTTGTACAAGGTCGAACCTGTATACTATGTACATACGGACATTCGTGTGAACTTGGAAATTAAACTTTAGAATGTCTGATAATGTCGTATATCAGAGTACGTTTGTTCAAGTTGCATAGCAGTTTAGAAAATAGTTATGTGTCTACGTTAGGGCAGGAAAGTTATAATTTGACATTAAGGGATGAGAAGGAAAACTTTTTGCCCAAGGGCAGAAAAATACTTGTTTCCACGTATATAATAAATTGTTCCATGATTTACTTTGTAATAAGCGCGGATAATGTTCTGATATTTAGCTCTGGTGAAGTTACGCTGTACGTTTCTGTTGAAAGTAAGACTTTTCACGCATACGTTGCAAAAAGTACTTTATTTTCTTATAGAATAAGTATTGAACTTTCAATTTTGAATTTTGCACTGTATACAGTGGGTAAAGCTTGTGTGCATTATTGATGTTACATCAATGATAATAATAATTTTGAAGTGAAAGTAGAAGCTAGACAGAAAATGCAAAGGTTGAAGAGTCATTTATGATGTCAAATTAAAGGAACGCCGGAGTAAGCAATCAAAAAATTCAGAGCCGTCTAATCTTATCTTCGGACTCGTGGTTCGATTTTTCATGAAATTTAACGCTATTCCTCTCAATTTTTCCTCGGTCGAACTTGAGGAAACGCTTTTGCTATTACGACCATCGACAACTTCTCGAGAAGCTGTAGAATTACAATTCAGCACCACGAGTCCGACTTCATGCACACGACGATCAAAGTTTTACGCATTAAACTGCAAAAGGCGAGGTACACGTAGCTTATATAAAAATATATATGAACACTTAGAACGTAACGTTTGATATAATTATTGCACTTTTGTACGACTGCAACATTTTCAATTTACAATTGTTTTTTTTTTGCCTCAAGAAAATTGTAAACAATTAGTCTTGAATGTATGAGAAACTTCAAAATGAAACGTAACCTTTTAAAAAATTTACTACAATGGCATAAAAATTTTAAAATTTTACTTCAATGGGATATATACATTATTTTAGATACTAAACATATTGTTTGTCATCTACAACAGTTGTTTCTATTGACGATGACACGTTTAATAAACAATTCAAACATGTGTCACGTCATCGACTAGGTACTCGTTAATGCACGCGCGGATTCGCCGTGGGTTTACAAGTGCTGCTTCTTGTGTCCAGTGAGTCGCGCGACAGCTAATATCCGTTCAGGAAACTAGTGGCCTGATGTTTCCTCCGTAGCCAGCAGCTTCTGTAACTTAATATTAAAATAGGACAAGTTAATCGTGAAATCCAGAAATTCGCTTCTTTTTCCTCTATTTTAATTTGCATACAATGGTTGACCTGATATTGACCAACACTACTTGCACTTTAAAAAAAATAAGAAGCTGATATTATTTTTTCCCATACAAACTTCAATCACATAACATTGATTATATTCTTTGGTTGATTATTATGACTGAAATAATCCCTCTCGTCCTATCAGATCATTTTAACTTACCACGAAATCATCGCATTTTCCCCTATGATTAATGAATATGGCTTTGAATATCCAACGATTTCTGACCCATATGTTTCTCCCATACGAAGGGATTTTATGAACTGTCGACAATGATTAATAGAAATCTGTGATTCTTCTTCGATTAGATTCATCCGGTTTGATTTACTCGTTGAGAACGATTTCGATGGTAAACTGTAGAAGATTGGTTGTGAGATTTTCAGAAAAGGTATACTTTATGTAGAAGCTCTTGTAAAAGGTATTAAAAATATACTATGGCAAAAGAGAGGATGAAATATGTGAAATGATATTACCACGTGGCAAGAACAATTTTTTTTTTTTTTTTTTTGATATTAAGTAAACTCTTACGTAAGTAAGAAGCTTTAACAAGTTTATTGGAAGATGTATTGTGTCATATCTGAAACATATCTTTTTTTTATTGTTAAAAATTACTTATAATATTGTTTACATAAACTTATACATCCCTGTCTTCCATTCATCAGTTAGACACAATTAACTGTTTCGATTCGACAAAAATGTTTCTGTGTTTTTTAATTTACAATTTTATTTTTTCTGAAATCAAGATTATATTGCTGCTTTAATATACAACGATTTACATTAAATGTCTTGTTGCGATTGCTTCTCCCCATGCAGTAACATATTCAGTTACAATAATTTTTCTTTTTTTTTTTTCTTTACTTCTTTACGGCTTGTACAAAATGAATTCTACATTTGATTTACATACACGCAAATTGAGATGTTCGCGATAAAATATATGTCAAAAGAGTAATAACTGAATTCAATATTGGCCCCTCTCAAACGGCTAGGAGGACGACAAAAAATGTACGTTTCTTTGAAAGACAGAACTGTCATGAGCAAAGCTTTCTTTGATATCGCGAAATTTCGTCTTTTTGCACAATCGAACATAAAAGCAATCCTTTACAATGTTGATACAAGCAAAAATGTTGCGACGTAACGACGTCGTCGGTCGCAACAATTTCGCGAATTCGTATTAATTGTAATATCGAAAGCATCGAGGTGCGGACAGTAAGTTTCCGCCTCGTGGTCTCATCGCAAGTCTCGATGTGCGTTAGATCGCTTTTTGTTTTTGTTTCTCCATGAAAGTCAAATGTCCATGGGAAAAATGTACACCGCGTGTTATGTTAAAACGCACGTTGTGAGGTAACGTGCATTTCAATGAAACCCTCCTCTTCATATCGTCATTTTTTACGGACATTTTATTTCCAAAAGGATGAAATGATCATTAATCTTATCGAGAAGCTCGTTTAGCATGTAAATCTCTCATTAAACTGGATAACTTGTGCACGAATGTGAGCTGAAATATCGCTCGTATTCAAAATATAATTTGTTTATCGACATTTTATGAATGTTCAATTACAAGGAAAACACTTTTCAATAATTTATAGCAATCGCTCTCATTTGCGACGTACAATTATAGTTTCCGAATTGAAACGTGAATCCTTTTGTGGATTTTCTTTTTTTTTGTTTTCTACATGAACCGTGTTACATTGAACGTGTAAAGGAAAATGTCAAGCGGATTCGAATGACTTATCTGTTGAAATAAAATACCAGACAGACAAGCTAAGATGATTCCAACATAACAATCGCTCGATGAAATGTTCTGTAAATGAAATGGCATTGAACGCGATCGGAATGACGCAATTACATTCCGATTGTCTCACGGCTTGAATAGTCTTTCGATTGATTGTATTCACCGCTGTATTGACTTGTTAATTAGTCGAAGGCCCCAACTTCAAAGACATAGCCGTCTTAGTTCTTCGAAATTTCCAAGTACAATGGTTGTGTCTCTTTTAGACATTGAACATGCAATGAAGAAAGAAAAAGGAAAATCACGTTTTCTTAATTGTAGAATAATATAAACACGAAGTATTGATTGGTTTTATTAATTTAAATCAGCATTGAAGTAAATGTAATGCAGAAAATACAAGTTTGATATACTTGAAGTTGATTTAACGTAAAAAAAGTAATCTTAAAAAAATTACCTTAATATGTCGACCAATGTTTATTAGATAGTATTTTAATTTCTTGATAAGTCAAATATACCCAAAAAGAATTAAAGGTTTTATTTAATCGAGAAAATGTAATATTTGAATAGTGTTTTGCCATTAATATGTGCACATTACCATTTACATAGTACATTTATCTCGTAATTATTCAAAACAATCGTCTGCTCGGAACATGCACTTTTGTTGAGGAAAATGCACAATATTTTGTGTATTTTTCAAAATGTCGACTACACGAAAATAGCTCCCTAGAACAACGTTTAAGTTCATATCAAGCGACAATCCGCGCACGAGGCAACTTTATGTTAATGACTAAAGTGCAGCCGCAAGATATGCGATAGAAGCTTAATTGTTCTGGATGAAAATTGCTGAAGCGATAAGCGAATGTCAATCGCGCCAGCTGGTGGGAGAAGTTGAGACAAGTAATACCTCCGAACGTAGAATTTCCTTTCAAGCGAAAGTAAAATTTCGTTTAGACTAACGTCGATTGGCGATAAACCAGGACTATTGCACATGTACGATAAATAAGCAAGTGTTCAATCAATGAAATGAAAATCAGTGTTCAATTGAAACTGTTTGCACGTATAAATATATGTATATATAAAAACATATACACATATTTTTGAATATAGATTTTTTTTATTATAATAGTCGTGAATAATTAGCTTACTTATTTCTTGTTTCCTTGGTTCTGTCACGTATTTGAACTTTGCGTATTTGAACTTGTATTCTATAACAAAAGGATGCCTTCTTTAAATTTTGTTCTTATTAAAGTATTTATAGAACGTGGTGACTCGAGAAACTTTATGACAAAAGTTTTCATTGTCAAGAAAAATTATCGAATCTTATGTTTGGTTTTAATAGAATTCAATTTATATAGATTGTCTGGAGAGTGTTTTTCAATACAAAATAAACTTCTTTCTTCCGAATCTGTAATGCAAAATACACTTTTTGTAAAAGTAAGAAGACAGTGTGGGGAGTATTAAAACATAAAAAAAAAGTTGTACTTCGAAAAGAGCTACTTTTATTACCGTCTCATAATTTCTGTAATTATAACCCGAGGGTACATTTTAAAGAAGTCGTACAAGTTTTAATCTTCCACTTGAAAAACTGCTGAGAATACCTTTAATCTCCTGAAATGTACAGACTATTGCGGGATTACATTTATTTTTAAATTAAATAGAAATTACAAGCGAAAAGCGATTTGTTTAAACTAATCTGCAGATTGTTACAAAGTATTACGATTATATAATAATTAACGTATTATTTTATTACTCTTTTCAGATTACGGCGGGATACACTTAAGTATATGATAAAATACTTTCCTGCTTCTACAAAAGGGGCCGAGAGATTTTTATCTAAACGAGGGCACGACGTCTTACCACTTGGAGAGGTCTGTTAGACGTGAGAGTAAACAGGTAAGTAATCTTTATTCATATCTCAAATGTTTTAATTTACAAACGTGATCTGCACACGGAAAATTTCTTCAATTTGAAATAACATATGCTTGATATTAACATTTCAAATTTCAAGCTTATTGTTTCCCGATGTTGAATCCAAAAAAATGTACTTCAACGTCAATCATTTTAGTATATGTGACCGTTTTGAGTAATATTACTAAAAATTTTCAGTAAAAATATTATTAACATCGTTTATGTGGAACAAAATCTAGATGTCGTATGGAACAAAATTGGAAATATACATTGTTCAGATTTGGCCACACGTTATCCAGATTATATCTATACGTAGGATTGTATGGATGACATACGGATATGGGCAACGGGCAAGTTCCAAATGTGGTCAAAAAATTATCCAATTCGATTCTGCTTCTAGATCGATTCGATTTCTAGATCATATCACTTTTTTCGTATGTGATCCAGACACTGAAGTATGGATGAATTTTGGATCACATCTAAAACTCGGCCATACCATACCATATACCATATGATCCATATGACACTCATACATTTTCAATATACTGCTACATTTGGATATAATCTTTCTTTATCTGGATAAGGTATGATAATATGTGGATGATGTAAGAGCCAAATGTGGATAACTTATGGCTTCATTTTTTCCCATATGTTATCCGGACATCATTTTGCCACGCGGGATTTATTATGGTAACATCCATTTTAATTGGAAATTTATGATAACGTTTTAGTGAAGTACGGTAATTTGGTAGGGTATAGGTTATTGAGTGTGTTACAAATAAGTCAACCGATTACATTAATGTGACTTAAATTTCAAAGTTTTGTAAGAAAAGTAATTAGCCATTGTTTTCTCGCGAACATCTAATTTTCGGAATATTTAGTAGATGTTTTAGCTGATGAAGCCCTGCTGTTGTTGCATTCATTGTACGACCATTAAACGCGATCATTATCCTTACCAATTAATTTCCGGGGAATCAACAGTCGCGATTATCTCGAGATATTAATCGGAAATATTACGATTATAGAATTCGTCCTAAATAGAATTGTTTTTGCGAGCAAAATAATATCCTCTTATTTTCGTGCGTATCGTAATACATTATTTAATTTCGGAGGCAGAGGCAAATCAATGATTAGAAATGACATTGTATTATTCAGAATAAGTTGTATTGTGAACTCGATATTAATTACGGTTTGTGTTTGTTACTTTGAATCTTTTGAAATTGCAATTCAATAATGACGTTAATTTATCGCGGATATTAATATGCAAATATCAACGATTGCATGTTTTTTATTAATAAACAGCAGAAAAACGTATTGCTCTTATATTAAGAATTACACAATCAATCGTGCTTCTCGTTATTCGCATCTTTATTCGAAGCATAATTTCAACGATTTAAAAATTACAGTTTTTGTAGCAAACGTTAATTTTCATTCTTTAGATAATCATTAATTGATACCTAACTTCACAGATGTAACTTATTTTTTGAACAATTCTAAAATAATAGAGTTCGATTTTGCGTTAGATTAAAATCACATTAATAATTCTCCATTAATTAAAGCTCATGAATGTCATCTTTACACCATTCAAAGTCACATTTCATCCAATTTATTATCATAACATCTAATTAATGCCGAGCGATATTGCGATCTGTCAAATACAAGTATTGACGGTGTATTACATTACTAGATACACATAATCGAATAGAAATACTGAAATTCATTGATCAGTGTAATGCGATGCAATTTTAATTTTAATTTTGTTGTTTTGAAAGTATTTATTTAAATTTAATATACAAATTTTAGTGCAATTTTTTTGTCAATTTTCCCTCAGATTTGATTTCATAATATCAAGCTGACTCCATAGTCCCATCTCCATAACGAAAACGTACATTATTTAAAAAAAAAAAAAAAAATTACTTTTAATTTTGTAAATTCAGTCCATTCTACAACACAAACTGAGCGAAACAAATCATCTTAACAAACGAGCAAGTAAAAACCGTAACTTTTTCATTATTTTCCCAATAAATGCCCAAAGCCCGCTTTAATCGACGAGCTTTCCAACGTATTTTGCATTTTAATACCCCGTTTTTCGCCCTCTGTTACCATACATCAATAAGTACTCAACTACATCAATACTTTACAGTCCTCTAGTCGTCACGTCTATCTACCGCGACTATTTTCGCGCCTAAAAACAATCGCTTCCGGCTGTTCTTAACCTGTAAGCCTCATTTGCAATCGCAGAACACTCCCCTTTGACTGACTATTGCCCTCCCTGTTTCAAACTTGGCACAACAAAATGATTTCATCATCCAGTACCGCAAAACACGTTACACTAGCGAAAACTGGTCCACGTCCGTCTGTTTGTCCTGACCAGAGTGCAAAGTCAAACAGCGGTTCGCAGGGACGAATTAGCAGCCAAGGTATCAATTCGGGTTGCGCACGTAGTCGGGAGCCGAAGAGTCGGGCTACGCGGCCCGATGTCGACAAGCGACGGGCAAAGTCGAAAATCTTAATTCAGTGGCGCCGCCCATTGTATTTAGAGGGCGGCGTCACCTAGTTCGCCGATTGGCCTGCCGTGCCCGGTGTGAGAGGTAGTTGGTCGGGAGCGGACCGAAGATGCGCCGTGGCGACGACCTCGACGTCGAATATACCGCGGCGATCCACCGGCAACGCCAGTCGACGCCGAGCGTCTCGAGCGAGAGTTACACGCGTCGGCGACTCTCCTCGTTTCACTAAACGCGCGCTCTTTCACTGCCAGTTGCAGTTTCGGTGTTGTCTTGAAGATCAACCCTTCTCATTCGGTGATCGCTTTCGCGATAGTCTTCAAAAGGTCCTAATTTGCGTTAAGCTGATGATCCCAAGGTGAAGGATGTGGTGCAGCCAAAGGAAGAGCTTCGTCAACGGCTTCAAAAACTCTTCGAGCAACGCCGGACTTTTAATCCGATGAGAAGCGAAATTCCGACAGAGACAGACCAGGAGTACAGGAGAAGAAAGTCTTCAGTTTCGTTCTGGACTAGGAAGAACTTGGGTTCTATCATGATTTGATCGGAACTGAAGATTGAAGACGAGTAGAAGATCCGCAGATTTGATCAGACAGGCAATTTCTGCTAATGGTGTTGCGCTTCGTCAGTTGCCTTCCCGATTTCATGGATGGAAAGTATCACATGGGAAGATGAAGCTTTCGAAATGACACCTCGCAAGGTGGAAATTTTCGTTTGAACATCCCGGTCTGAGGATACTGGTTGGTATCCACTACGGATGGTTATCAATTCTTTGTTTATCTTAGTGTACACGTTTCCTCGTTCATTTCACCGGGACACTTTGGATTCCAAGCAGTTTCAGAAATTTTTTTGGAGATTTCGAGTTATGTTACCTCGCCGGAGGCGTGAATCAAGCAACAATAGTGGCACATAGTAAGCCGCCACGTGGACTTGATACTTTAAAGCGATATGGCGCACTTAGTGACACGAAACACAGGATCTCAGCGCGCATTGCTCGCGAATACCTGTATAAAGACGAACGTTCGTCAATTAGAACGAGGTATGATTGAAAACCCACATTACTTGACTTCGTCGCTCGGAAGAACTAATGACTTTGGGAAACACGTGTACAACTGTGTACTATGCTTATCGGGCAAGTTTGGAAGGAAAGGTGTGAATTCGTATAAGAATAGGTTTAAGATGTCCGCGCTGTTGAGTGTCACTTGGATGCTGTTGGTATTTCTGCAGGGTGGACATTCAGCGATAGCTGCCTTCACAACAGGTTAGATCAGATCTACCACTTACCTTAATTTTATTACTCTGACTTTGGGGAAGCAAGTCAAAAAGGCGAGCTATTGAGGGTATTCCAACAATACAATCAATCGTAAACCATCGGTTTCTTTTTGTTTGTTGGAAAATCTCCGTCTTAGTACCCAGTTGAAACTTCAATTCAAAACGGTTCATTGAATTCAAGCAGGTATCGTTTATCAAGGAAACATTCGAACTAATTTTCGTCGAAAAAAGAAGTGTCAAGAGTGCTTTTGTAGTTCTATTCCTGGATGTTGACACGAAAGATTTATAACTCGAACCGTGTTTGCCCGAAAGTTTCCTTAATGTAATAGATTCGCTTAAAACAACACCAATCAATTAAACCGTCGCAAGTTGCTTTTTGCAAACAATCGTCCCGTCTTCCGAATTCACTTAGCGAACACTCGAAGATCTTCGAGCGGACGGTTCTTGACTAAACTCCAGTCCTTCGGCCAGAGAATATTTGCCGAAAGTAACGCGATGACGAAACTAGCAGCAACTGTTCGGAAGTTCCTTAACCAATGGATCAGTTCGATATGGTAAATAGGTAAATGATTGCGTTGCCGGTGCAGTTATGGTTGACATTGTAGTTGACATGATGCACGCGATGTTTCAGTGGGCGACGTTTATCGACGCGTCTGCTGTGAAACAACGGTATAATTTCGAGCAGCGATCGCGCCTTTGTTTGCGTAATAGGGTAGCGAGGTTCGATGTCAGCGGGACGGTCGGTCTCGTCGTCCGTGCACGGTTAAGTAACCACGAGCGACAGATAAGACGAGCAGAAGACGGAATTCTCATCGCCTAATGCATTTTCAGTTTCGGCGGAAAGAAATTGCCCGCCAGACATAATGCACCTCGCCGGAGCGAGCTAAATATGAAAATAAATAACGGGACGGAGTAGGATTAAAGTGCAACGTCGCGGCGGTTTTTCGGCGGCGCCAAAATTTTCGGTGATCGATAAAGGACGGATTAACACGTCGTTC
>JABFOV010004610.1:0-13586 GCA_022817685.1 Aradophagus sp. ZL-2020 | reverse complement strand
ATTCCAAGATATCTTCTAAAATAATAATAATTTATTAGTATTATATTAATTCAACAATATCTACATTAAACAAAAAATAAGAATAGCTGGAAATGACTTTGACACAAATCGAAAAGTATTTCTTTGAGTACACATACAAATGTGATAAATTTAATTTAACAAAAGTTAACATGAATACTTAATATAGATAAGAAATGAGTTCTGATAATATCTAAATGCATGACAATGGCACACAATATACGTTAGTATAATATTTTTTAATTTTCTTTTCCATTGGTCATTATTTTTCTAAATATATCTCTCATTCTTTTTCCATTCCTTGTTAAATATGAAAGTTATTTTTTACAATAATCAATACATGAATAATAAGTAATACTACTTAATTGATGTTTAATGAATCGAATCATTGAAAAATTATATCATGTAAAATTATTAAATAAGTTTTGTTGCTTCCATTTTTTCAATTTTAATGACAATCGTAAATGTAAAATATAACAATAAACGTTTTTTTCAGGTCTGATAATAGGTGCAATAATTCGTTACCAATATCCTATGAACAGTGCCATTTCTCATATGAATGTCATACCAGTTGATAATATAAAGAATATATCTGTTCCACCTGACACTTTGAGATTGCATCTGGAAGACAGAGATGGTGACAGTATTCAAAATAAAACGTTTGCTTACTCCTTTCGAGGTGTTATCTATAGGGAAGATAACGAGATCGACAAAAAGGTACTTTGCATATTTGCATCTGTGCATAATAATTTTCTCCTTCAACAATCTTACTTGCATGCATTTTTTTACACCTGCATGTTCAATTTTATTTACAATTAATATGAACAAGTGCCTGAGTAGTAGTAATAGTAGTAACAATAGTAGTATTTATAGTGATACTAGTAGTAGTATTTTTTCAATTAATAAGTAACACTTCTATAACATTATTTTATGTTTATGACTCCTTATGACTTCTTGGTTGACCAAATTACTAATCCATTGAAAAAAGGAACTGTCGTTACAGGCAACGTTTGACCCCGAAATATTTTTCAACATCATTCTGCCGCCGATTATATTCCACGCTGGTTACAGCTTAAAAAGGGTAATTTTACAGTAATGTTTACTTTTTATGTTTACATAGGAAAAATTTATTATTATAGATTACCACAACTTTTTGGAGTCATGTTATTTAAAGTATTATCTACTATATATTGTGGCAAATTGTCATGTGTGGATTACTAATTTTTATAATGGCATTGCAAACTTGTCGTCATGATGATTTCATGTATTTAAAATATTACATGAAACATCATAAAAAATGTTACAATGGTATAGTAATATTTTATACACAGACTCCAGTAAGTTATAGTAATTTTTTTAAAACTTTCTTTCTGCGTAAACATACTTGTCTGGTAAAATAATCATAACGATTTATTAAAAATTAATTTCATCTGTGGAGTTTTATGGAATTTATAACAGAAAATTTATATTAGAAGTATGGAATTCATTATATTTTTATTAGTCGTTAAGAAATGAGCAGGTGAATTTGAATTTAATTAATTACTAACAATCAAGTATGAATATATACTCAATTGTCAATTGTTAACTAGCCCAATAAATTTCTTCTGTGAATCACTATGATTGTTTGACCAGAATTTATTTTCTTATTTATTTTCTTATAAACATGTACGTTATCAACCTTATTTATTGTAAATTTTGAATGTTTCAGAAATATTTCTTCCGAAACCTTGGTGCAATTTTAATGTTTGCACTCTTGGGCACAACAATATCAGCATTTGTCATAGGGTAAACTTTCTTGTGATATTTAAATTTGTTGTTTTGTTCCCATCTCAATATTATAATTTAATTAAACGTAATTTTCAGTTGACATTAATATCTATTATGAGTATATATATTTTTTTAATATTCTGTTAAATAGGTGTTGTAAATGTTATCTATTATTATATTATTATATTATAATAATTTTTCCTTGTAATTGTACACATTAGTTTTATTTGAATAAGAAAGAATCTGATAGAATTTATAGTATGAATATTTTCCAACAGTCTGACTATCAAGGTTTAAGCAACACATCAATTTCTATTTAAAATGAAACTCTAATTTCAGAGCACTGATGTATGCCTTCGTTCAACTGATACCACATTTATCTACCTCATTCACATTTTTGGATACGCTTTACTTCGGAGCTTTAATTTCTCCGACAGACCCTTTAACAATAATATCGATTTTTACTGATCTTCATGTTGACGTCAATTTATATGCATTAGTATTTGGAGAAAGTGTATTGAATGATGCAGTTGCCATCGTACTTAGCGGGTAAATAAGCAAAACAACAATTACAAACATGACATATTTAATATAAATATAATATAAAAGAATGAAACGTTTTATAAACAAAACTTTTTTATTTCGAAAATAAATACCATTTAAAAAGATATGTTGAATTTTAGGAGTATAATGTACTTTTGTTTACATTCTTAATATAACAGTTAATAAGTTTTCAGTAATTCAATCAAAACATTTGATTTTTCAGTCACATAATGTATAAAAGCTGTACAACGTTAATTTATAATAGATTCAAATTTTAATCAATTTTTAATTTAAATTTTTAAGTTAATATTTCAAACAAAAATCAACAAACTAGAAGTTTAATCTTTTAACTTTCTGAAACAAACTGTGAGTTATAATTTTATTTATAATTTTATTTGATTAGAAATTAATTATAAAATTAATTTATGGAAAATGGATGATTAATTTATGGAAAAAAATGTTATTGATTTTGCGCACATACAATTATAAAACATTAATGAAGATTCTCGAATTTATAGTTCTATACAGAATTATGAAGAAAGGTACCAATCTGGATCCGGAGGTTTCGAAACTGTCGCCTTCTTCCAAGCCTTAGGCGATTTTGTCGGAATTTTTGGTTTATCGCTCTTCATCGGAGCAACCGTCGGTTGTATCACAGCTCTTCTTACAAAATTCACCCGCGTGCGAGATTTTCCGCTTCTGGAATCCGCACTCTTCGTTCTCATGTCTTACAGTACTTTTCTTATCGCCGAAGCATCGGATTTGACTGGTAAGTAACTTATCAGCTATTGTAAATGTTTTATTTAATCAAAAATAAATGTAATATGACTGTACTTTCAGGTGTCGTGGCTGTTTTATTCTGCGGCATATGTCAAGCTCATTACACGTACAATAACTTAAGTCCTGACTCACGGCAACGTACCAAGCAGCTGTTTGAGCTGCTCAATTTTTTAGCTGAAAACTTTATTTTCAGTTATATAGGTGTATCAATGTTCACTTTCCCCAAGCCCCACTTCGATCCTGGCTTTATTTTTGCAGGATTTGTATCCTTTCAAATAAATGTATTATGTTTTTTTTTATGATGCTTATGAAGTTTCCAATTTTTACTACTAAATAAATATAATACAAATAAAAAATTCCATTAATTGAAATAATTATTATTAATTTAAAAATAAATAATAATTCTTTAATAATTTATTATTCAATTAATATTTGCAATTTCATTTTAGCATAATCAATCAACAAAAAATGTTACATTTGTATAGAAAATTATTTATTAATTTTATTATTTGTTCTTTAGAAATTACAATTTAACTTCATTTTTAGAAAATAATATTTGTAATAAAAAAAAATTGTAAACTTCCAACATGTATTCTATTTTAATTCTTTGTAATACAAAATTTCAAAATGAATATTTTTCTTGATGAAAAAATTATCAGTTCTGCGCTCTTCTTGGTAGAGCGGCCAATGTCTACCCATTGTCTTTATTGCTGAACATTGCGCGGAAGCCAAAAATTCCACTAAATTATCAGCACATGCTGTTCTTCGCAGGGCTTCGCGGAGCAATGAGCTTTGCACTGGCGATAAGAAACACAGTTTCAGATGCCAGACAAGCTATGTTGACGACAACTAGTCTAATTGTTATTGTTACTGTTATTCTCCAGGGTGGATTGGCGATTCAATTTTTAAGTTGGTTCAATATACCGTAAGTAGTTTCACCTACTTTTTTCAAATTGATTGAACTTTTAATTTATTATTACAATCTTTGAAGAAGTCTTAAAATTTTGTTTGCTAAATTTACAATCATATGAAAAAAAAATCCGTAAATAGATTATATACCTTAGATTATTACATTTATACAAATTATAAATTGTGCGCTATTTTTTACAGTGTGGGAGTGGATGAAGAAGTCGAAGGACTGTCGCATAATGGTGTACGCAGCGTAAGTACTATTTACAATTCAGTTTATCAGTTAGCTAAATTGTTAGTTTGTATTAAGAAATAGAAGAATTAATGAGCATATTTGCGACACTATAATTTCATTAGAACTTCAGAGTACATACAAATAATTAATAAGTATGCAATTAAGAAAATGAAATCGGCATACAAATTTCTTATTGAATTAAAGTTGCCTTTGGATAAACTTTTCAGTTTAACTTTAAATTTTGATAAATGAATCAGTATTTTTTATTTAATAATCAATGTCTAGCAACCTAGAACAGCCAGGATGTCTAGCAACCTAGAAAACCTTGAAAATCAAAAAATTTGTCAGATATTTCTTTTTTATCCTCGAATAACTGAGAAACGGAGACTTTAGCGGGCGAATGCTGCTAAATATCATGAAATAATGATATTTCAATAATATTTACTTCGATAAATTTGACGATAAATTATCAAATAAAAATTTATAAAGTGCGTACAATTATATTTGGTTAGATTCGTATGGTACCTATGAAGCGTGTGAATGCGAAATAATTTTTAAAAATATATTGTATGCACAAATTGCAACTAATAACGTTCGTTGCTTGATGCAATATGCTTTTTGTCCCATTGCTTCCACCCAGGTGTACAATTCAATGGACACCACTGGGGTGGGTAATATTCATTACTTGATAAAAATTTATTTTTAATATAATTTATTTCGTCCCGTAATATTGATTGAGATCAATAGTTTTTATTATTTTGAACGCAATATTCAACCCTTTTAAATATTGAGATGTAGGCTCATTTGTTACCATTATTATTGCCGCCATTACTTATATAAGTGATGTTTTATTGAAATATTGCACGCATTTATTGATTGATTTATTTTGTTATTATTGTAATTAATATTTATAAAACGTTAAAGTGAGCCTACAATATTACTAGTACAATACAGTCAATGCTTGTTACGTGGTTTGGATGTATTCGGGCATGAAATCACAATTACAAATTGCACATTTGAATTAAAAACAAGATACAAAAATGAATTTATTTTTGGAATTAAAATTTTTATCAGTCCGGCGACGGTGGCTTTGGTGACCTGGATTTGCATCGAGAGAGAACGTCTCCGGTACGTTGACGAAATTAAAGCCTATCAGAAATCATAAGCACACTAACTTCCGATAACCAAATTATTAGCACACCTTTGTATGTTTTGTCTTCGTCTTTTGGAAAAATATTCTCAGTCGATCAGCTTAAGGTGAAATGTCAATTGTTTATTACTACGTGTTTTCTTATTTATATTGTCAAAGAAAATAATTTATTATAAAGATTTATTATAAAGAAAATAATTGTTTAAGAAAATTGTTACTATATGTAATGTGTGTTGTTAGTAATGAAACAATAAGCAAAACTTTCTCAAAGTAATACAGTTGCTGGTTTACGTTTATTTCGAAAAATGATTCAATTCAAGAACAATATTATTAAAAAAACACTAATCTAGTAATAAGAGCTTGAAGAATCACCTTAAGAACGTTGTTTCCCACGCACACCTTAAAGAAAAAATTATTAAAATAACGGATTACTAACCAACTGCTTGTTTATTCCTTATGTTTTTTAACATCCGTTTGAAAATCATAATTTAAACATTATGTTTAAAATATTTAATGAATCAAATAACACAAGCCAAATTTCAACATAATAAGACAATCCTTAACAAGTAATGAAATGAAAATGAAAATTATCCAAACCGCAGCTTGTGCTAGTTTTGATTATTTTTCGTTTCATTTCATTTTATTTTAGTATGTTTCTTTACAATGCCTTTACCTCTGTTATCCAAAAATATTACGACGCTTGTATTGTAAGAGTAATACCATTTCAAATTGTTGACAGGAAAAGTTTTATCTCATAGCGTTTCCACGATTATGGGTTCTAAATTGTGAATACAACGCTAAGAGAAAATAGTATCATGTAACATGATACCATTCGGGACTATTTGAATAGTCTATTTTACTATTTGAGAATGTTTTACAATTGAAAATCGTAACATTTTGAAGTGGTAACTTTTACTGTTTAAAAAAACCTTTTACCGTTTAGTTCTCTCAGTGTGATTTGGCTCATATACCTACTAATCTTTTTTAAGCGACAAAATCCAATCCAATATTTGCTTGCATGAAGCTTTAAACGTGTCAATTTTTTGATTTGGTTATCCATTCTGTATTTTTTAACAATATTTTCTATAGTTTTCATTTACGTTTCTTAATAATTCAAATTTAAGTGATCATCGTAAGTGCATAAAATTGAATTAAAATTGAAAAAAAAAGAAAAAAAAATGAATATATGAAATGAAGTAAGTTTGCAAGCATAAGCATATATTTAAGCTTAAGCATGAAATAATTAAGGTCTAACATTATTTGATCATGGAACTAACTCATTGTAGTATAAGTGAGTCAACGAGGAATAACTTGAAAGAAAAACAGGATTTGGATAGCAAATCGAAATGATTGACAGAAGATCACTTAGGACGAAGCATTAATTAATGATTTACATTTCACAGTATAATTCTATGCAGGAAGGGAGCACCGGTGCGTCGACGGCCGCACCAAAACCAAATGAGAAGGCCTTTCTTGCGCGAATTTGGGGCAACTTTGACAACCGGTACATGAAACCGTTATTGACGCACTCAAGGCCTACATTGCTGGAAACGCTTCCTGTTTGCTGCATGCCGGTGGCTCGGTTGCTTACTACCACACAGCAAATGACACAAGTAAAATCAATTACAATGTTTCAATTTGTTCACATTATAGTTTTCAAGTTCCAAAATTTGATTTTTTTTTGCATTTATAAAATGAATTTGTAAAATGAACTTCGCTAATCAAAAAGTAAGCACAATTCTCCAACAGTGATAGAATTGTTGGATCACATTTATTTTGAAAAATTATTATATTTAACATTATTATTATTAAAAGAAATAAAACACTAGTCTAGTATTAAAAGTTTGAATAATCACCTTGAAAGAAGTTAACAGATAATAAAACAATTGAGATTTTAATTGAAACCGTTTGTTTGCAGGACGAATTAGGAATAAAAGTTGACTCCGATTCCGATCTTTGTCTTGAAGATCGTGAAATTGATCGACGAAGAATGGCCCAGCCGGTGAGTTATCATCAACCTAATCTGAATTACACTGTTAATCCATGCTACCAACCTAACAGCACAGATATAGGCAATAGAGATGAGCCTTATGTGATTCTCAATCTAACAAAACGATAGGAGCTATTTCCTTTAATCGATGAAACTGTAATACGATAATGGCCTAACTCTTGACACCGCATACCAAATACCATCTCCTTCCTTTGGATAACGTTTTTCATAAACCTTCTACGCAATGCGCGGTTAGTTTATATCTTTAAATGCACTCTTGCATATTATATACATGCTTCAATGTTCTTTAACATCTGGCAGACAGGACAAACTGACTTTTATCCTAATAACAGTTGTTATTTTTTTAAGGTTTTATAATAATTTATTGTTACATTGTTTCTTGAATATTTGCTTGCTCAAAATGAAAAGAAACGGATAAAAATAGTCAGCTTTGAGTTGCATGCCACCGACAACCAACTTTGATTTCAGAACAACGATGTGCCATTCAAACAGATGGCTTACTGCCAACGAAAGGTCTAGATAAGTCTATTGTAAAAATTTGATTGATATCGCATGTCGTTGTTCAACCACTCCCCTTTGCTTCTAATTACCAGATCTTCTTTTATGACTAATTCTTTCGTGTCAAGCGAGTCACAAATTTCTACAATCTAATGTCGCGTTTATTTTTCGGCTATATATGACGTTCAGTGTATTAATCTGTGGCTCAACAAAAGTGTGAGATGGTATCTAAATTTTATTAATACGCATTAATATGCTTTATATTGGATTTTGCCACAAAGAAGATTTATTATTTATTCTTGAAAATTTATAACATGTCTGGAAACTTAAGAGCATTTCCGTCTTGATATGCAGTAAGTCACGCTTTTTAAGATAAGAACAAATGTGACATACAATGACGCGCTCGACGTCTTATTCTAGTTATACATATAAGAATTATGTTTAATGTTGGTAACGGGACGTGTACAGCCCAACTATGATGTATTTTTTATGTTTGGTTTGCTTTGACTAATTTTGAACATTTATCTAGTCCATTATGGTATATTTTTTATCTTCTTTTTTTTAAAGTTACATCATTGCAACAATACCCATAATCAATGTTTTAAGTTGTCAACATTTATTAGCAAATGAAAATTAAAAAAAGTATACTTTAATGTAGATAACTAGTAGTATTTTTGTTAAATATTTTTGAAAAAATAAACTTGAATACGTTCATTTCTCAATATATACAATTTTCATTTTTGATTATAATAAATTTTTTTGAATTATACTAAATTTTATTTTTTATAACTAACTAGAAAATAATTCGTTGTAGGTAGAAACAAATGTTCGACTGAAAAAATTATCTTTAGAAGACCATTAAGTTATTGAATTCACAAATGATAAACTAGAAATATCTTTCAAACTGACATTGAAGTAATGTATGTACAAAATATTTAAATTCAATTACTATTTAATAATGCAATATCATGAAATCGGAATTATTTTGTCGTAAAGGATATCTTCCAAATAAGATAAATTAGATTATCTGTTTAGTTTAACTATAACTTTAAACAAATAAATAGCTCAAATTGGAATATCACTGAAAATATTGCATTAAAAAAAACATTATTGATTTGTAACTAAGTTATTATTAAACATATAGCTTTTTGCCACTAACTTTTTCATTGATTGATTCAAAAAACTTTATTAATACAGTAATGCTCGGTAATAAAAAAAAAAAAAAATACATTCATGAATGTGTCCATTGCTTTCTTTTCCTCTCTTTTTTTTTACATATTACCGAGTAATATGTGAAGACTGTTTTGCTGTGATTTGTATAATCTTCTTAGATTATAAGACTATGAAACTGTAGATCATTTATATGTACAGCTATATATATGGGATGTAATAAAAATTTACCATATTAACCTCTTAATTAGTTTAAACAGCACACATCCGCATGTACGAAGAAATAGAAAAATCATAACGTGAAGTATAATAGTGGCAACGAATGTTGATAATAATTTATATTATTATGCGTATATGAGAAGAAAATTTAGAATATTAAATTCGAGTTATGCCATAGTAAAATTGGATTCAATTTAATTAAAATTAAATTAATTAAAATTAATCAATCGTTTATTCGTTAATTGAAAATTTGCCCAACATTGATAGTAAAATCCTGTAAAATTCACCACATTGCACGATGATTTAATAAGTATTTCATTGTTTTGTGCGCATATTACTTACAGTTTAATAGTCTAATTTTCTTCTCCACTGTACACTGTAAAAAAGTAAATTTGAAATGTTTATACTGTAAAATTAAAATTCAAATCAAAATATTACTTCAAGAAGTTGTAATAGATTTTAAATGCAACAATGTAATTGTTTAAAGTTTTAATTTTACAGTGTATGCACTTTAAATTTATAAACTTTTCTGTATGTATGGCAAAAACCACAGCAGTCTGAACAAATACTGAGTTGTCTTGCATTTTTTTATCTACTGTTTTAACAGCGATTAAAATTAAAATATAGCTTTTGCATGCAATATCTAGAATGTTAATCACCGAGTTTTATACAGCAAACCAGTACTGATTTGCAATATTATAGAAAAAAATTTCTTTTTACTTTTTTATTATTATAATTTTACAATTTCAATACACAAGAATTTGTAAATTGAAATGTATTAGAATTCACAAAAATATACTAACTTATTAAAACTTATCCATATAACAAAGAAGAAAAATTGTTTAAATATTATAGCAATTTTCTTGTAACTTATCTCAGGGAAAAAATCTAGTCAACATTTGAGCACATATAATTTGTTTGTAGGACAAATTATAATCATAATTTGAAAAATGTCCATAAATTGTTTGTGAAATTTCAACTACTTCCAAGAGGACACTGTGTTATAATTTTTACTTTGACTTAAAAAAAAAACTAAAATATATAAATACTTTAAAAATCAAAGTAATTTCTCGGAACCCGCAGAATAATTTAGACTCAGATAGCATCAACGTGAAATTTAAATGTACTGGCTTGGCGTATAAAGCATGTACAGCCATATTGTTATTAACTGCAGAGACTTCTTGTAATGGCTTCATTGTCTTGTGCTTACAAATACTCAAAATAAGCTAAATGATTGATTTTCATAAATTATATGATTTATGCAGTCAGCGTTTGCTTAAAAATATTATTAATTTACGTTTTTTCCTATAACACTGTTATTTTTTCTTTGAATATTACTATAGTTATTATTGCTATTATGATTGTTATTATTATTATTATTATTATTATTATTATTATTATTATTATTATTATTGTTATTATTATTATTATTTCTCCACAGCCCAGCCTACGGAGCACTGTAGAAAGAATTTCATGAAAAAGATAGTTGTGTATTATAATTTAAAACGAGACAATGAGTTGCGTGTAAAAATGTCTGTCATCAAACTTTACAACTTCTATCCTTTTGTGTACAAAATTGAAAATACTTAGGTTTGCTTACATGTATTGCTACAAAAATTCGAGCATTGTTGCATTAATGTTGTTTTCTCTTTCTCAATCTCCCAATATATTTATTTTTTTATTTTTACATTAAATTAATATAATTTATAAAACTGTTACGCTACTATCTAATAAATGCTCGAAAACAAGTGTTGCATTGTTAATTTATTAAAAGCAAGTCAGTATTATTAAATAAACAGATTAGCGATAAAGAAATTTAATAGCGCTATTTGTTTAACAAATTCAACTCGTTACGTGAACAAACTTGTTCAATCAGCGACTGAACATCCTTCCAATTTGGCGGAAGCTAGAAAACTGAAATTTCTGTAAAATTATTTCAATTTTGTATCAGTTTTATGTTGATTATTTTAACGGTAGGTTTATTATATATGTAATACTTTGTGGGGCAGCTGGAAACTGTAACGAGAGAAATTGGTCCGGAACCACTACCACTTCATACTCGAGTCACCCTGACAGGTTTGATTGGCCAAAATTTATGATTACAGTAAACATACATCACAGTAACAATATAAATGGGGTAATGATATGACATTACAATTACAAGAAAGTAAAAATTATCTAAATACATTCGTCCTATGCATTAAGACTAATTTGCTTTAGATGTTTCACATTGAAGTATGTATCAAATTTGAGTGTATTTTGCTATTAATCAAAGATCACTGTAATTTATAAATCAAAATTGGGAACAGGAAGTTGTATAAACACAGAAATTTATATTTATTGACAATGAAATTGTTCATCTATAAAATGATTTTTCAAGTATCTTATCAGAGTCAAATGATCGATGAATGTTCATAAACGTATCATCCACAAAATTAAATGATTCTGAAAACCTTAAAGAATGGATCGATTACTTTCTTTTCTTATTTTATTTCTTTTTATTTAATACATACATTCGATACTTTTTTTACAAAATACAATATTTATTGGAATAATTGACTTAAAAAATCACTTTAGGTAAAGTTATTGGGATTTATACCCAAAAATTAATAAAAGAATCTCCCAATCGAGCAAATTTCAGTTTAAAAAAGATTGAAGGAAATGTTATTTTTTAAATTTAAATTTTAACTATTTATGACAACCAGACACACAAACAACCAAAAACACACACGATTCTGGTCATCCAAATGAGCAGCTGGTTCTTAAAACTTTTATCGCCAGTTATTACATCTCATGTAAACTAATCGAATGTACATTGTTACTTGTGACTTTTGCTCTCCGATTGTTATGTCGACATTGATGTAAAAGACACAGGAAAACTATCAAGTTCCTGCTACGAAAATAAATTTCATTTGGAAAGATCGCTTACGGGTTGAATCATACGCAATATCACATGCAGCCAAATTTAGTATAAAAACAACGACGAAATTGTACTACAATTGTCTAGTTTTTTGAACATTTTGATACACGGCATATTTTTCCTATCCATGCGGAAAAAATGTTTGCGTAAATGCTACGCGCTGAATAAATCATTGTACTGAGTTTATAACGACTTTATTGCTGCCAATGGGGTAATCAGTGCCTTGTATTATGGCATTTAATCAATCAGAGGTAGCCCCTATTGAAGCAGCAGTTCTGCTGAACTTCTTTCCAAGAAATTGTCATTTTTATATAAACAAAATAAGTCGGAAACAGAAAAAAAAAAAAAGTGAACCGTAGAGTTTTTATCAAACCAAACATTATTGACAGTGTAAGGAGGAAAAATCAGAACGAACAGTTTGCAAATCAATTTAAAATTATTAGATTGGGACAATAAAATAGGGATGATACATTTTGTAATTTTATTGCTGAACTTGCGAATGGTCGCAGGAAGAGAAAAGTTATGTAAAAATTTATCATAAATTTATCGTAATTTATTAGTCACGAATTGATATCGTGTAAATCTATGAAGTTATAACATCTTCATGATATAGGAAATGGTCTTATATGTTATTCAAAGTAATTTTATAATATTACAGTTATCAATATCGTCTGGCTCCAATAAATTGTAATAATTTTTTTATAAAACTTTTTTTATATCCACATTATTAGACGAAATTTGATTTTATTGCAAAAATTGCCGATTAATATTGTAAAGAAGTGCGTGTGTACATTACACAGACATTGTACAGCGAGCGTTCAAATATAATTCTGTAGTAACTCTGTAACAATCTCTTTGATTAGTGCCAAAAGAAACAATGAAACAAGTAAAAATTTTAAGATTATTCAACTAATCTTAGGGTTGATCCTTTATTTTTTATTACTGGATCAGTATGTTATAAATAACATTGTTAAATTCCACAATATGTCAAATTAAATTAAAATTATGCCGCTCTCTAATTTGCAAATATCTTGTTTGCAATTTAGGTATAAAATATTTTGTTTCAGTGTGGCAATGCACATAAAATTAGTTTAAAGAAAAAAAAAAAAAAAAAAAAAAAAAAAAAAAAATAAAAAAAAATTTAAATAAAAAAAAAAAAAAAAAAAAAAAAAAAAATAAAAAAAAAATTATATAAAAAATTAATTTTTTTATTTATATTTTATCATCCCCTCTACAAAGGGTTGTTGTGTTCGGTCGCTTACTTGCATTGTGCTGTGCCAACAAAATAAATAAAAAAAATCTAAAAGATCTACTTCGCTTAGATAAAAAACAAAGTGTCACGATGTCATAGCGATTATATCTAGAT
>JABFOV010004609.1:0-13588 GCA_022817685.1 Aradophagus sp. ZL-2020 | reverse complement strand
CACTCTGCTAGTAAGTCATACAGAATAGCGTACAGAATTCAATAAATACTACACTATGTAATTTGCCTGCCATCTCTTCCATACACAACATACTATAACTTTCACCCCAAGATGTCTATTTTTTTTTTCTTTCTTTTTTTTCTTTTATATTATTAAATTCCATTATTTTTTATTTATAAATTTATTTTATATTCTTTGTTACTTTTTTTAAAATTTTCGTTATTTTTTTTTTTTTTTTTTTTGTTTTATTCAAAGTAACATTTATATTTGTTACAAAAAATCGTTGCGACCAACACATCCTTTTCTACTTTGCTATATCAATAAAGCGAGAAAATTTCTTTTTAATAACGTGGTTGTTCGACTTTAATTAGAATGAAGTTTTGAACAATCGTGCAAAAGTCGAGTGCACCTTTTTTGTTTAACAAAGTTACTCCTTTAAAAGAATATGTAAAAAAAAGTTTAATTAAGAGACTCGTCATTGAAACGCTTTTCTTAGTCTTATAACAAAGTGTTGATGAAATGGGTCGAAAAGAAGAGAAATGTGAAACCTTGCCTGACGGTTTATCACGCGGGCCATAGATAAAGACAAAACGCTAAAGGTTCCATTTTTTCGCAGAAGCTGGATTACAGTAGCTACAGCAGCGCCTTGTACACGAACGACCGAGTGCCGTTGCAGTATCCAGGCTATTATTCCATGCCGAGTTACCAGAGTTCGCCAACTTCCTTCAACATCAGCAATCTTAATTTCCCTGGTACGATTTTCAATAATTATACTTTTTTAAAACAAAAACGGGTCAACATTTCTCAGTTAAATAAAATAAAAAAAATATTATACTACTTAAAGAGTATAATAAAAAGAAAATATCAAGTTGAATATGAACATTTTGAATTGCTGCATTGTTTCTATAATTTAAAGCATAGAATAATTACATTTTTGTTTTAAGTTCAAAAATAATGCTTAGAAGCCTAATTGAATTTTAAACTCTATTGACGTTCAAAAATGTGTAACAAAGTTTGAAGTAAATTAATAATTTAAAAGGCAATGACATTTTTCTTAATTAACATAATAGACGTGAAGAATGCAAATGAATTTCATATTTTATTATTAATTCTTCTAGATAAAATTTCTTCAAAATAAAAGTACAAAGAAACATGTTTTTCATGAAGAAGCCTTTTTGAATATTATATTTTAGAACAAAAATATGCTCAAAGTTGTTTTGTTCACCAAGTTATACGCACGAATGCACAACAGATCATGCAAAAATTGCAAAAATTAAAAATCAGTAAATTACGCTAGATTTAAAGTAGAAAAAATAATTGTTTATACTACATTTTTTTACCCGTATCATTATTTCAATAATGGTGTTTTCATTTATTACTTAATTTATTGTTCATTTACTAAGTACATCAGTCGTCTGTTTTTTTTCTCTCTCTCTTTTCGTCCAAATTACTCTATAGTAAGCCGACAATAAAAAAGCACCTTTTCTTTTTGCACTAATAATAAAAAAAAAAGGATGTCTAGTTTCGAGGTCGAATAATTAACAATATTTTGTTTGCAAGAAGACTCGACCAAGGCGGTGCTGACGTTGGATGCGACGTCTCACGACGCGAACGACTTGAACGCGCGCGAAACCACAAGCCTCGAAGGTAATATGACACGAATTCAATATTTTTATCGCGAGGAAACTAAGGATTCGGGCGCGATAATGCGCGCCGCGTTCCAGCCACGGCAAATCGTTGGCGCATCGCGGCGATCCGATTCTTAATTATCGGGTTAATTAATAACCGACGTTCTATTGATTTCTTCGGGCTTTGTTGCACGCAACGTTAATCACGTTCTGCCATTCGCTTGTTCATTATTACATTTTTCCTATTAATTCGTTAATTAATTTTTCCGGACTTTCGTCTTAATTATTACTCTTCTCGGAATTTTCAATTAATTTGTGGTTTAATGTCTGATTTTTCAGTTCGCCTTTTTGATTTATTATTGTAACAAACTTAGGGGAAAAAAATACAACTTGATCTATTACTACTATTAACTATTTATTTACTCCAAGTAAATAAGTTCTTTGATTGAATATCCATTTTTTCCATGCAATTAAATTCAAATTAATTTAATGTAAATAGTCCATAAATTTGAATAGCTGAAATTAAGAGAGAAAGAGACAACTTTGACCTTTTGCTACCATCCCCTTGCTTTTTTGTGGAGATTATCGTAAGGGTTTCTGTGGGACCCTCAAAAAGAAGTCGTTAGTTAGCGAATTTTACAGGCTTAGAATGTAATATAATGGCTTGAATGCGCTGAGTTGCGACAAACTCATAGACATTCGATTGAATAAATAAATATTTGCATTATTAAAATTGTTTAAAATAAGTAAATAATAAAAAATAATATTTTTCTTTTGAAAAGACAAACAATGATGAACGGTAAATACTGATCAAGTCTTAAAATTGTGAAAAAAACAGTGTCGCGTATCAATTAAAAGCAAATAATATTGCCAGAATATCCAATAACTAAAGTCTATTGAACACATAACTGCGATGGAAATCGATCATCCAAATGACGTTATATCAATATTTTAAAATTGTTTTACACCAAGGATGATTAATTGGAAATAATATCACAATTGGTTGAGGCGATATATATATATACATAGATTATATTATTATATACATGAATACTCGGAATACTAGATGTGTCTCATATTACATGGATGAAATATCGAGCGTATAAGTGAAAATTCACCATACCTGTATTTCTGTCTATTGCGAGCACATGTAATTCATAAGCGGCGTCGATTTGTCTAGATTAATTCATAAGCTTTTGATTTCGACCGAGGAAGAGACACACTATTGATTTGTAAGCAAATGATTGAGCTCGCGACCGACTCTAACCGAAAATGATATTTGAGGAGGAAGCGCTCTGGATACGCGTAAAGCAGCCTTTGCAACGCCGTAAAATACGAAATTCTATCTTTTTTTACACAAAATGAACAAATTCAGAATTTCAAAAAATCATTTCCAATTATCAGTTTTATTTGATTTATCAAAATCGAATTTGCGAACTAATATTCTTGTACTGTTTTACAAAAGACTTACACTTACAAAAAATAATACTCTCTTTATTTGGAAACTGAAAACATGATTAAGATCAATTATTGGGGTGTTAAGATAAATTATTTTTTTATTATAAAATCTAATCTAATGTAAATTACAATTACTCTTAAGCAGAAATTAATCTTTGAAATAAAAATGTAAATTTAAAAATTGGTTGTATTTTATGACATTACTGTTTGAAAAAAAAGAAGAAAAATACTTACCGAAAGTGATCAATAAAATATAATTTCAGAACCAGCTCCAAAGCGTTTCAAGCGAGGCAGACGACAGAGCGGAAGCGGAAACACTATCGGTTCTGCCGACACCACAGAAACCAGTCCAGAGAGGATATTTATCTGGGATCTCGATGAAACCATACTAGTATTCCATACCCTTTTAAACGGACAATTTGCAGCTACTTATAGCAAAAACACAAGCGTATTGCATCAACTAGCTTACAAGATGGAAAAGATTATTTTCAACTTGGCAGACATGCATTTCTTTTACGACGATATTGAAGTGAGTTTAAATTGTAATAATAATAATAATAATAAATTGGTGCATTTATTGCATTTTGCGTTACAGTGGTTAAGTGATTGAAAACGATGTACCAAAAAAGTTATTTATTTAAGTAGTATTTCAACTACAGGTCAAATAATTTTGTTGGAGAAATTCAAATAATTAATAAAATTTTTTTTTAATAATTAAAAAGTAATATTTAAAATGAAGCCTTACTTTCAGGACTGCGATATTGCGCACATCGATGATACGGCTTCAGACGACAATGGTCAGGATCTATCATCCTACAACTTCGCCAACGATGGCTTCAAGTGCGCTTCCACCAACAACGGCATGTGTTTAACTTCCGGTGTGCGCGGCGGAGTCGACTGGATGCGAAAATTAGCTTTCCGGTATCGAAAAATCAAGGAGATTTATACTAATTACAGGAACAACGTCGGCAGCTTGCTCAACTCATCGATGCGCGATCAATGGCTAGAGCTGAGGAACGAAATTGAAATTGTTACTGACAACTGGCTCACGTCGGCCGTTAAATGTCTTAATTTCATTAATAAAAGAAGTCATTGCACAAATATTCTTGTGGCTTCCACACAACTGATCCCAGCGTTATCCAAGGTTTTACTTTTTGGCATCGGCGGCATCTTCCCCATCGAAAACATTTATTCTGCTTCCAAAAATGGTAAGAAAGAGATTTAAATAATAGACAGTAGTAATAGAATATAACATCAGAGACTGTATTGATATAGTATTGACTTTTCTTTTTTTACCTAATATTCAATTATTACATAAATATTACCTAATTGTAACGATTAATTTTGTTTTTAGGAAAGGAAAACTCTTTCACCAGAGTAAAAACCAGGTTTGGGCACAATTGCACTTACGTTGTGATAGGAGATAGCTCACACGAAGAAGCCGCTGCTAAAGCACACAATTTTCCGTTTTGGAGAATAAGCCGACACTCGGACCTGCATTCCTTATACAATGCTTTGGAGTTGGGCTATCTTTAATGATTATATTAAAACAGCACTTTTCAAAAATACTTCACAAGACAAGAGATTTTCTCTGAAAAATTTAACTACTATAAAAAGTATTAAAACAAAGTGAATAAAAATCGTAGTTGTTATAGCATTGTAATATATTTTATATTCCTAATTACAAATTCTATACGTGTATAAAACATTTTATTATTCTTTTATTGCAATTTATAGTAATTGTTTATAATTTTTCAGAGAAAAATCGCAACGAGCCTTTTGAAATAGTTTACAAAATTTAACATTATCAACATAAGAAATCAACTTCTATGTAGTCAATTCGCAGAGTCATTAATTTGGTTCGTTTTAAAATCAAACATTAATGATGTCAAAAAATAAAATTCTTGAAACATGCAAGAAAAAATGGAGAAGAAAACATTCCTGCATTCAAACTCGAGTTGAAATCAAATGTGTATAGGATAATGTTAGATGTAATTTAAACATACAACAAGACATAAGCTGCAATCGAACACAACAGTAATGAATTTTAAGAACGCAGAAAATGTCCAAATTAGTTTAAAAGTTTTAAAAAAGGATCATTGAATTGTGATTTGGATCAGGGTATACAAGTGATAAAAACGTGTGAAAGTAAAGAAGAAAGTAAAATAAAAATAGTATTAAAAATTCAAGGAGAAAGATGTAACATGAATTGGTATTTTTGTTTTTGAATGAATCTTGCTTTCTTGCAATTGGAATCGTTGTAACAGAAATCAATGCAAATGATGACAGTAGAGTTGATCGCAGATCTATTCATTCTTCATAAGCAACTTAAATTCGTTTGAAAATCGAAATACCAGTCTGAACAAAATGTGTATACATTAGTGAGCTTATACGTGTATAATGATACGATAGCAATGACTATTAAATGTACTTAGTAGCGCGTAGTACTAGCCTTACTTATTTTTTACAAACAAATACCTCTTTTTGCCATTCAGCAAACAATACAAAATTTACAAAATTGCATTTGACTGGATTTACATCCACCTTGCAATTCATACTATGTTCTTTTTTATCAGAACATCTCTTTTAAATTGTTTTAAATATCACATTTATTTTTAAATACAATTAAACACAAATCCAAATAACACATTTTTTGTATTATAAAAAGAAAAAAGATCTAATATGAGAAATTTCATTGTAAATTTATTTAATGTAACTTGTATTTATTTACACACATAAAATTGTAACTAAAATTATATTCAAATTCAAGTAAATGTTTTCCATAAGGCATTATTTTTATGTATTCAAATGATGAAGGTTGTATTACATTTGAAGTTTTTAGTTCGAATACATTATAATTTTGTCTTATAGAATACGGTTTCTTAATTTTGAAAAACAAACTTGACATATATTTTTATCAAGATATTAAATTGATTCTTGATTGAGCGTTCATGTTTTACCTCAAAATTTATAATTATTCGACGGCGTCTATTTTTATCAAATATTTTATTTTCCAGAGTGCAATTTTCATGTTCCCAATCGAAACGCTTTAGTTCCTTACTTCTAAAAGCGCGTCATATTGTTGACAGAATTATTTATTAGCGATTTGAGTTAACATATTTCTATTTATAATGCAATATTTCTTTCATTAAAACATTTATGGAAATCTATCTATGCTTTTTAAATATAAAATTTCTGCTTTTTATGTAAAAAAATATTATAAATATAAAAAATTGTACATTCCATATAAGTTCAAATTAAATAGAAAATCAATCAACTGGAAGTATGTTTATTCTACAAGAACGTAATTGGGAATGACTGTAACACCACAGTCGTTCTTTTCCTGGGAGATTAAAATGTATCCATTGTTTCCCCACAAATTTGACCATGAATTTTTAACTAACCAATATCCTTTACCATTTAATGTGCCATATCCAACGGCTAATACTGCGTGGTCTAGTTGGTCTTCTGTGTTACCTATTTATCAATATAAATATTTATATATGTTATAAACTGTATATATTTATACAAGGATGATGACACCTGCACGATTAATGAATTTTTTTAAATAATTTTCTTGATTGAAAATTCGCATCTTTTATGGATATATAATAAAAAATATAATTTTTACAGGTGCCAGTATTGAAGTATACTATTTCACATTTAACTATCAATTCAATTTTTTTTATTTTTTAGATTAATATTAAATTTTAAAATTCATACCGCATTCGTCGTCATGATAAACACCGTGAGAATAAAATGCAAATGATTTTTTAGATGCATCTATTGCCACTGAAACTGGACCATGTTTGAAAAGGGCAATTTTTAATGCATCAACATTCTTTGCAGGAACAGTGACATATCCCGACAATTTAGCTGTCAAGGTGACATTTCTGATGTGACAGTATCCATCCTGAAAAATTAACAACCAATTCTTATAAATATAAATACGTTAATAAAACACGATTTTGAATTATACTTTTGTTTTTGACAATGATTATATTTGGGGATAATTGATTAAATATTTACTTGTGCGAGATAAGGTCCATAGTCATCTGCTGTAGGTAACCCGCCTTTTTTTATAATCCATTCAAAAGAATTGAAATCTTCACCACCATCACAACCATTGTTATGAAATCCCCATGAACAGTCAATCAGAGCCTAATAAACCCACGTCATAGAAAACGGAGTGATGGTATTAAAATAATATACAAGACATATTAAATTTTATATGCGTAATTAAACATTCAATTAAGTATCATTAAACAAAAATAAATTACCTGTTGCGACAAAGTGATAAGTTTATCATACTTCAGAAAATATGCACCTTCGATTGCACCAGTCGACCCAAAGCTCCAACATGATCCGCAAACAGACTGATCTAATTATTATTAAATATAAACTAATATTATTGAAAGTATTAAAAAATTTAATTACATTAATTTTATTATGTTAAGCAATTAATTGTTTAAAAAATAAATTAGTAAAAACCAATAAAAAAATACCTTTAACTGGAGTAACAGCGCCAAATAATCTCCAGTCTAAAGTCTCTGGAACTTTTTTAATTTCTTGATTAATATTGTATATAAATGGTTGACTTCTGTTTCGACGGTTTGAGGTATGCTGTCGGCCGCGTAAAGTACTTAATTCCTCATCAGTTCTGTCGCTCAAATGATTTGCCATCAATTTGTACCCTAAATTAGCGCGATTTTTTGAATGGATGTACCTACAAATACATAAATATTCATGTTATAATAATTTCCCATCAATCAATGCTATTCAGTTATTTTATGAAAAAAGACAAATTACCGCATGTTTTGTCTAAAGATTTCTCTGCGATTATGATGTTCGTTTAACGTATAATCCTGATCTTTCTTGTACTTTCTTTGGAAATTTTGAAATTCAGTTTCCATATGCTCGTCGCGACTATCAACGAATTCGTGCATTGGATTGAAGGTATATACATGATTTTTGGCATTATTATCTTCCCAAACAGAGCATTTGGTATCTGTCAAATAATAACAATTGGGAATTGATGAAATTTCAGAAAATGGAAAATAAATGTTGATATTTAAAATATGTAATCTAAAAATAATTGATTGAAAAATTATGTTGATATTGAATAAAAAAAATTAATTCGAATACGTTACCATTGATATTAAAAACCGCATACGGAATGTCCTCTGTAAACTCATGATAAGACAAATAATAATGATCGTAATGTGATCCCAAAAGCGTATTGTATCCTTTCATTTCGTATTTCACCGGAATTTTCTTGTTATCGGATTTCTGTAATCATATTCTTTTGTAAATAAGTAGAAATTACGAAGCTGATATTGTTTGCTTTGCTAAATGACGTTTTGAAAACATATTTATAACCGTTATTATTACTTACTCGAAGATGAACATAGAAGATATATTTGTTAATTTTATCCCCCACTTTTTCAGTCCAAGACCATTTTTCACACTTTCGGCCGTCTATTTCCTCATTATGAACATACTAAAATTTCAGAATGTTTTTATTAGCTTTATAAATTAAACTATTTTTGTAAAAAGCAAAAAAACAATTAAATAACTAGCATTTAAATAATTATACTTTGCTTTTTAAATTCGCTCGTGTTACCTTAAACTTAGATGTATCTGGAAAAATGGATTGCAAGGAAATTTCATTTCCTTTGCTACCGTCGATTTTAAAACAAGTTTCTTCATTTTCTTTCGTCTCAGTTGTGACTGGAACAATTTTGTAACTAACGCCATACTTCTGCTTTGAGGGCATCTGGTACGTTTTTACCATACCTGTAACAAAAGTAATACGTATTTCTTATTGAAATAAAAAAAAAACCTATTCGATTTAAATTTTATGACCTATGTTGCTATTGTTGTTGTTCATTATTGGTCCCAGAGCATGAAACTCTATTAAAACCATTAAATGCTTATATATTAATTTAAACTAGGCCAAAAGAAACGGTTACATATAAAGTACCAAACGCTATTATGACATACGTAATTTGAGTACACATATAAATGAGATAAATGAGATTTTATGTAAGATTAATTTAAAGAATTTTAATTATTTAATAACAGAAATTATACCTCCATAGTAATCTATTCTGCTTGAGCCACTTTCTTTATCATACCAAGCAGAAAATGGTTCTGTAAGTTCGGCATATGGAATTTCCAAAATCCCTTTCACAGAATAGAAGTCGTAACTTGGAAGTCTAGGTTTGTGTTGATCACAGGCTAACGTGCATCCTGTAATAAAAACAATTTTACGATTTTAATGTAAAGTAAAATTAAAACAAAAATAGTATAGAGAAATTACTTACCAACTAAAATGATAATTTTTAACAAAAAATCCCACATCTTTAGAACTCTTTAGAAAAGCCTGTAATGACTCAAAGTTCTTCCGCGATTTCACTTATATTGCAACCGAAAGTATACGCGCGTTCAATTATCAATCAAAATAAAAACCAATTTTCATATTACTTCTAAATATAAGTATTCTTGTCTTTCAATTTTGATGGCACTGATAACGCTATTATCGTTTTATCAAAATAAACATTACTAATTTTATTACTAAATCATAAAAATAAATAAGATTAATTATAAAAAGAATAAAAAAATGAAAATTATCAAAACTTAGTAATTAGCAAGAAATGTTACCAAACAATTGGCCTCTTCGCTTATCAACAATATTCTATATTGAAAAAATAACACAATTCAGTTTATAAAATTACATAATTTTTCAATATAAGATATTATTAGCAATTGCAGAACGTCATATAAGAAAAACAAACATTGATGAAAATATAAAAATATCATTCTTTGATTGCAACGAAAGTTCTAAATTAAACATGTATTATTATGAGTATTAATTATGTTGTAATGAATTAATTATGTATTAATAAATACATACAAAAGAATTTTGTTCATATAAATTTTATTATTCGAAAATGTATCACATAACAACATTGTGTTGTTTTTCTTTTCATTTTTTTTTTTTTTATATGTATATAAAACACACAGAATAAAGATGATAACTCAAAAATACATGTAGGACTTAATTACAAAACAGGATAAGCCTCCATATTTGAAAATGACTGACTCGTCTCCTGTCTGTTATGATTATCATTAAATGATATTTACATAAGTAGGCGTAAGAAGAACACCGCAATCATCATTTTTCTGAGACATTAATATGTAACCATCATTGCCCCAATAATTAGACCACGAGTTTTTTACCAACCAATATCCATTGCCATTCATGGTGCCATATCCTACAGCTAATACCGCGTGATCTAGTCTGTCTTCCGTGTTTCCTAGAAACATTTGTTTTTTTATTTAAGTCATTTTGTGTTTTGAGAGCTGATAAAGCAACTTGTATTAATTATATTAAAACAAGAAAGTAAATACGTATAATGTTTAGTATTATTGTAAGTTTCATTAATTTTAAAGACTTAATATTTGCTGCAAATGTTGTAATAATTACCACATCGATCATCGTAATAAACACCATGAGAGTAAAAACTAAATGTTTTTTGAGATGCATCAATAGCAATTGAAATAGGCCCATGTTTTGCAATTGCAACTTTTAGGGCGTTGACATTTCCTGGAGTGACGTTTACATAGCCAGAAATTTTAGCAGTCAATGTGACGTTTTTAATATGACAATATCCATCCTGTAAGAATAAAATAATACTTAATTTTAGACGTTATAATTATTTTTTGTTAATTATTAATTACTACTTATAATATATGTTATAATAAAGAAAAAACAGTAATGTAAATAAAATGTATATGCAAGTAAATTTTATTTCTCACATTAAATTTTTTTTCTGTGAATCGTATTTCAATCTTGTTCATATGAACATAGGATTTAATTTGAAATATTCTGCCAGTAGATAAAATTGCAATATAATACGTGTAACGGATATGGGAGTAACTTCACAATTATAAAACAGTAAATTAAAACTTTTTTTGCGATTGTTTGAGATACTACTGTCTTTTAAGTATAGTATTGTCAAAATTACCTGGCCAAGGTAATCGCCATAATCATCTTCAGTTGGTAAACCACCTCGTTTCATGATAAATTCATAAGATCGAAAATCTTCTCCCCCATCACATCCATTGTTACCAAATCCCCAGGAACAATCAATAAGAGCCTAAAATTTACAGCAGAGAATACAAACTATAATTTTTACGTTCATAAAAATGCACTGTATTATTAAATTACTTTTAATTACCTGCTGTGATAATCTAATAAGTTTTCCATATTTCAAAAAATAAGCTCCTTCGATAGTACCTGTAGTACCAAAAGACCAACAAGAACCACAAACAGATTGATCTAAAAATTAAATTCTCTTGAAATGATTTAATATACTACATTTTATTAATATAAAAATACTAAACAATTTAACAAAGATGTTTGAATTAATCACAGGAAAATCACCTTTAACAGGTGTAACTGCGCCGTACAACCTCCAATCAATACTTTCAGGAATATTTTTAACTTCTTCTTCTACATCGTATGGGAACGGTAGTCCTTTATTTTGATACCCTGGGGAATATTGCTTCCCGCGAAGTGCTTTCAACTCATCATCGCTTTTATCAGCAAGGTGATTTACAGCCAACTGGTACCCCAAATTGGCGCGATTTTTCGAAGTGATAAATCTACATATTTAAATAAACATTTCAACATCACATTATTTCAGAAAATAAATACAATTTATGAAGTAAAATAATTATTTTTTCTAAGATATTAAAGTAATGTAAGTAATAAGTATGTATTCGAATTTTATAAATACCTCATATTCTGTCTAAACAGATTTTTTCGTGATTCATGCTCGACTTTATTATGATACGATTTGCTATGCTTCTTCTTGAATAATTCAAATTCATTTTCCATATGATCATCATAATTATGTATAAATTCATACATTGGATTAAAATCATATATATGCTTACTGCCTGGTCCAGGGAATGATATACACGTTGAATCTGCAAACATTATAATATAAAATATTCATATACCTATTAAGAATTAGCCTTTAAATAGTAAATTATGTTTCCATTAGAAAATTGATTTTTTATTTAAATATTTACTATTGCCGAGTTCAAAGACATCATCGCTAGGACTATCATCACTGAATCCTTCATATTCCAGATAATAATGATCATAATGTGAGCCCAGTAAAGTATTGTATCCCCTCATTTCATACCTTACAGGAACTATCATTTTTCTAGGGGGGTCTGTTGGCAATTTCTAAAAAAAAATATTAACAGTTCATCAATAAAATAATATTAAAGACCAACTAAGTAAGTTTAATTTCAGTTGTAAGATAAGAAAATAAAAATCAATTTATTACCTCATAGCGAATCCATAACGTGTATTTATTTTTTTTGTTTCCTATTTGATTCACAAGTACCCACTTCTCACATGTTTGTCCATTTATTATTTCGGTACCGATACACTGTAAATTTTAAGATTTATATAAAGTTTTGTGATTGTAATATGAATGTTAACTAAAAAATAAAATATTAACGAAAAATCGGTTGTAAATAAAGTTAGTATTTAAATACTTCAAAATTATATGTATCTGGAATAATAGATTGTGGCATGATTTTCATTTGCCGAGTTCCATTGACTTGAAGACAAGTTTGAATATTTTCTTCAGTCTCTGTTGTAATAGGAGCGATTTTCAGACTTGAACCATACATTCCTTTATGGGATAACTGATAGGTTTTAACCATTCCTGAAAAATATATATCAACTTTCAGTTTAAAATTGTGTGCAATTGTTAATTTACTTAATGTATAAATGTAAAAATAACAATGCATAGCAACAATAAGTAACTAACAATAAAATTGTATTATTTAAAATCTTATTAATTAATACCTCCATAGTAATCAATTCTGCTTGATCCTGATTTTCCATTGTACCAAGCAAAAAATGGTTCTTTGATATCCGCATATGGAATATATAATGTTCCTTTGACTGAATATGTGTTACTAAATGACGGTAGGGTTATCGCATTTTTACAAGCATTTGTAATTGCTAAAATAAAATGTAGATAAGTGTAAATAAAGTGTGATTAATTTTTTCAAAAAAATATACAAAAAGTTTTATAAGACTTACCTAACAGAAAAGTAATTTGAAGTACCAAACTCAAGATCTTGTTTCTTAATCTGAAAAATAATTGACAGTACATTATTTTATGACAAATGTTTATCAAAAAAAAAAAAAAAAAAAAAAAAATTTTTTTTCAAAATCAAAAGCCGGTAACACCGGTTTCTAAAAAAAATTTGACGCTGCGGCCAAAATACAATTAAAAAATAAAAGAGGGCCCCGAGCTATTAAAAAAAAGAATACACGATCCACAACACATATAAGTGACGAGAAACGTCAGTCGATGCCGTGCCGAAGTAGTGAACAAGATAAAAAGGATTAGATAGTGATACATTACACACAAGAGAATGATGCATGAGATGACATTAATCTATGA
>JABFOV010004608.1:0-13589 GCA_022817685.1 Aradophagus sp. ZL-2020 | reverse complement strand
ACTCAGGAGTGGATCGCTAACTGGATGGGTGACTGTAAAATAAAGTAGTCAATCAAGTTTAAATAATTAAAGACAACACAAAAACGGTACATGTGAATGGCGTCGTTTGAATTTTTATCAATTTTTTCATCCTCGAATAATTTCTACAATCTTAGATTGTAATTCATAAGAATGATGCGATAAATCCTCAGTTTACAAGAAAAAATTGTAGTTTTACGCGCCTTTTTTCACAAAAATTACCGAAATTTTTCTCTCAGTGTATATAAACGGATACAATTTGTTAATTTAACCAATTTTTGCAGTTTACAAACAATAAACATCACAGTGTAAAATTATTAATTCACAAATTATCTGTCAAATTACTTTGATTCGTAAAAAAATACGTATTTTATTCCATTTTCAATAACAAATTTTTGAAGTTTCGAGAACAATCACTGTACATTGTCTTTTGTTTTGAAATAAATGAAACCGTAAACACATTTCACAAATTAACAGCGACTTTTTGATTCCAGCTATTTAGCTCGACTAATCAAGCCTATAAATTACTTTTCGATAACGTGATTTGCGTAAATTGCCTGAATTAATTGACAAATTTATTTTCCCGCAAACCCGGCCAAACGAAACAATTAATTATTTTTTTAACTCCATTCTCCTGGTCGTCGTTCATTTTTTCCCATTTAACTTGCCGACGAAAAGCTTAAAACGATCGATTAGACTATTTTCAATATCCAAATATATCGATCCAATGGGTCAATTAGATATTCAAATGAATTTCTCAAGTTTTTCTAAAACGAACACCTGAATTCTTTGATAAGATTAAATTTAATAAGCGATTAGATATCATCGACTTAAGCTTCGTGACTATAGACAATAATTGGAACTAGTAGAATTCATAAGTAACAATGATTGTATTTAATTGTTTATTGGCATTATTGATTTGACGATATTCTTTAAAGTGATTTTACATTTTAATTAAAAAAGAGAAAAAAATAGAAATAAGTTATAAATATAAATGGCACGCATTAACTGAATCCTTACAAGAATTTCGTTATAAATTAAATTTAATTGTTCATTTTCTTATCGATTGCGTGGAAACGAATTTTGTAATACGCGTTATTCATTGTTGTCGAAGGAATTTTCAATTTTCATTCCACGTATTACAAAATATATTGAGATATATCAGTCGTTAGTATTTTAATGGAACCATTTACTTAATTTTCGATTTCATAATGATTAAAAGGCTTTTATCTTGCATTCAAAGATACGTTGCACGATTAAAATATTTTTTTTATTAGTAATTAACATCGTCAATTCCAATAACGAATTTTGTCTACCATTATAAACAGCAAATGTGTTTTTGATACGAAAACAAATATTACACGGTATACATCGAAAGATAATCATGTTTTTCATAAAGTCAACAATATTGAACAATATTACGGATTCGCTTATTTATCGTCCATTCGTTCGTTAATTAAACAAACATATTTTGCTTCAATAATTGACAATGAAAAGGTAAAGAGAGCTGAAATAGTTCGAATCTTTGATAAGATAACGCGTGTGTCATAATTATTTATATTCTACTTTTTAAATCTGATTAATCAATTGAAAGCTTTGAAAACAAATCAAAAATCATGTTAGAAAAACGTAATTCTTTATTCCGATCTCAATTGAAATCTCTGTCAGTTTTCATTAAAATGCATAAAACATTATTTAATTGCATAATAATAAATATGTACATTATCATGCAACTGAATAATTTTATATATATAAGATATATATTGCATTTATATATTGCATTAAATTTGCGTAACATCCAGTCTTCGTCATACTAAACTTTATGCGCATATTTCGAGCGCGCGAAATTTGAATTCGCAAAACATTAGTTTGAAATATAAAAATTTAAATCGAATCTCAAATACACGTCCCCGACGAATTTCCCACCTCAGCAACAAAGACGCGTCACGCGATCTTACACTTTTCATCTGCTTCGGGTCCATTTCCCGGTCAGCTTTCTTTTTTCGTCGTCTTCCTTTGCGCGACGAAAAATGCCGGCGCGCGCGCCGACAAATCACCGACGAACGCGACACGCGATCAAATTTCCTCGCTCGCTCGAAGGGTTGCCTCGCCACGCGCCGTGATTCTACACGGAAGGACACCTTGCGATCGTAAAGCAGCGACGAAAAAAAATCAACAAAGAACGTACAAAAAAAGGGACAACATCGAAAAAAAAGTGGAGGGGGGTCCGTCGCGTTTCATTCGCCGGAATAATTGCCGAGCGTGGATTTATTTTTGCGCATGCGCAAGGACGACATTGCTCGAATGCTTTTCTTTGCGCGCAAAGTGTATGCGCGTTTCGCCGGACGATCTCGTGACGGCGCTCGATAAAAATCGCGAGGCCGTGCATCATACCCTATACCTATATATATATGTATATATATCCTCCGCAATTCCAAAACGCCGGCGTAATTAAATCATCCCCGACATTTTTCAAGCAAGGCCCGACGTTATTTATCATGTCGCACCGAAATCCGGCAAAGAAACTGGACACGGCAGTCGTAAACAGTCGGGCGATTTATGGCGCGGCACGGCTTGCCGGCGATATGCCGGCAACGTGCGCGCACGCGATTCCGTCGCGCCACGCGCGTCGCGTCTAAGCCCAAGGACCGAGCTCACGGCAATTACCATATCCATTGCGCAACTCGGCTCTCGGCCTTATTAGGCCAGCGCATGCTAATCCGCGATCCACTTATTTGGACGGTTCGACCGCCGTTAGTCACTCGGGATCGATTAACGAATTTCTACGAAAGCGGTTAGTTTGATGCGCGAGACGTTGTTCAAGTTTCAGGGATGGGCGATTAAATGGCGATTAATCGAACGATCGATCGTTCGTTGCGATTAATCGGGAAAGTTACATCGATTAGTTGTAATTCGATTAATCGAGAAGTCGATTATTTTATTTTAATTTTTTTCGTTGAAACAACTATAATAACTGTAATAAATAATTTTAGATAGTTATTATCTCTCTTTTTTTCCACAAACATGCGTGGCTGAAAAAAAGAAAGGGAGAAAGGGAATTATATTATTCTTATTCATTTTTCGAATAATATTTTTCTTATTCATTTTTATTTTTGTTATTGGAAAATGTCATATACATTCAATCGGTTATTGTAATGCGATTAATCGAATATTATTAATTACATCTAACGATTAATCGCCTTTTTGTAATAATCGCCCATTCTTATCAAGTTTTCACTTTTGAAAAAAAAAAAAAAAAAAATTCATAATTGGGATACAGTGAGAGAAATGATATCCTAATCATAATATTTTCTTCTCAGAGTGTTTCCTTTTCATTTAATTCATTTATTCATTTCATTTAATTTATTTCCTGTTCATTTAATTTTACAAATAAGTAGTCCTCGCGAAAATTCAGTGGAAAATTTCATGCGCGAAAATTGATTTCGTAAAATTATGATTTCTAACATGATAAAACATTCCAAATTATCGTCGAAGCATAAAAATAACACAAATTTGTGAGTACTCACGTTCGGAAAACTGCTCCATACACGTACCGTGAAAACTGGATACAAGGACTTTACACATTCATTGCGGTAGATATTGCCACTTGGTTGAATCACTTCTGAAGGTAAAAAAAATGTATATAATAACATTAAAATTACAGTAGATACATATGAATTGTAAACTTACATTAAAAGTACAAATTTAAACAAAAAAATGATTAGTATATAATCCAATGGTATTATATGTATAATAGATTTAATTATTATTTATCTCTTATATGTATATACGTTTGATATACGTATAATAAATATGATGTTCTGTCAGGGATATTTCAGAAATTGTAACAAATTGTATGCAAAAATAAGTAGAAAAGATAACAATAAGATAATTATTGCACGTAATTTTAATTTATTAATTTGCATTACAATAATTAACCATAATTAGTTGTAATTGCTGTAGTAATGAAGTTTTGGAATAATTAATTAACTGAATTTCTCTAATAATTACAAAATAATTATAGTTGTTTAATGTAATGTAAATTGTCGATTTGAAATTATTTCTAACAATTATATAATTACATTGAATGATTATATCAGTTTAATAAATATAAAATTGTAAATCAATATACAAATTGTACACCAAAGTTATGCATTTTCGGATTTCAAATTTCATAAAACATACTTGTTTAATAATAATTTTATACACTTAAAAATCAATTTTATACAAAAAAAAAAAATCAATGAAATATTTTTTTGTATAACATACATTGAAATTCGCAATAAAAATCGCATATCCTTAAAGATGAATATATATTGATGCTTTTTCTTGTGAAACTATGCAATAACATTTACCATCGTTTATAGATGTGGAAAATTGTATCAAATTCAATTGTTATTTACTGATAAACGTTGGAAATTTCAAGAACAACACATCACTTCAACCGAGAAGTTTTTCCCTCAACTAATATAACTTTTTTTTATTTGAAAAATCAGCCATCCAAAAATTGTGCTCGAATACTCATCCTTCAAGTTAGTTCCTCAGTAAATTTAAAATAGTCAGAATTTAATTTAACTTTGTCTAATTATCAACTGAATGTTGCTCCATAATGCGCTGAAATTTCACGAAAATTGACCATCTATGAACTGAAATATTTGACATCAAAATTGACAAAAATGGTATATATAGATATCCAAGAAATGTTATTTTAGCAAATTTTAAAGTGAAAAAAATTTGTGAAAATCTAACTATTTTAAACCAACTTTCAATGCACCATAAAAGAAAATAAACTTGTCTTCAAAAATACTTCTAAAACAGATAATCGGGTAAATATTTACCTGATACGAGAAACTGAAGCATTACAATTCAAAATCAATTGTTTTGAAAAGTAATGAAAAAATGTTAGTTTTGAGGTTGCCGAGGAACTACCTCAATCAAAAGCAACCCAGTCGTCATTTGCAACATCATCCGATGCATACGTGAAATCGCGAACGCAATTCCCCGCATTGCCTTGTATCTATTTCAATTGCAGGCGCATGAAAAGTGCGCGACGCATCGTATTAATTGCATGCGCGCGTCCTTCGCGAAAAACAAGCCTCGCAACCTTTACTATATTAATGTCACGGCTGCCGTCTGGTACTTTTCGTCGAAATCCCATTGTCAATAATTCCCACGTGACATCTCCGGCAAACAAGCTTATCAGAGCGCGCAGCTCCTTCCGCGGTGCGCGAGTTTTCGCGGATCATCGCCGCGGAATCCGAGGACGTCGTTGAGGAAACGCCGCGGATTCAGTCCTCGGATTCCAGCGTTGCGAAATCGCTGCTCGTATCGCCGCGGTTGACGAATCCATGATCAATCGCACGCGAATTCTCTTCATTTTTTCTTTCCTTCTTCGTTTTCCCATCCTCCTCCTAACGACCGACGTTCCGTTCTCCCGATTCTTGGCGTTTCTTTAATTAGCTCGCCGTGCGAATAATTAAACGCAACACGTTGCTCCGCGCGCAATTAACAATTTGAAATTGCGGTAATTGCGAAGGGACAGAAGTGGCGGCCTGAACGAGGAAGTGGAAAACGGGGTGCGAGTTGATGATACCGTGGACTCGTTTCGAAGCCAAGTGGTTTTGTCTTTCAAGGTGATTCTTCGAGACTTTATTACTATACTAGTGTTTTTTGAGTGATAATGCTCGAATTAGTGTTTCTTCGAAATAAGCACGATCGAGCGATTCACTCACACTCACAGAAAAATGAGTTTGTAATAAGTGGATTCCTTTTATTATAAGTGGATTTTCCACTTAATTTTTGGACAAAAAGAATTCCTGTTATCAACAGAACAAAATCTTCTGCATACGTTTCCTCTTATGATAAGAGGAATGCTTTTTAAGTTAAGTGGATATTTTCTTCTAGCAAACTGAACTTTCATTTTATATGATAGTAATCGATTAATCGCATTGCAATAATCGATTTCAACAAGAATCGATTAAATGTATATGATATTTAAATAAGAAAGAACTAGGTATTATAAATATAAATGATAATGAGTTATTGTTGATGTATGTATATATTTTATGAAATGAAATTAAAAACAAAAAATAAAAGGAGTGTAAAAATATAAAATAAAGGCAATTTAATTATAAATGATAATCTCAAATTACAATAGTAACCACTCAGTTTATGTTGTAATATATTTGTGAGATATCAAGTATTTACGTTATAACATAGAAAGATGTCTTAGTAACATTCTTTTGTTATAATACGCTTCAATTAAAGAAACGTCAACGTTAAGTATGATCAGCTGCAAGATGAAATACAAATATATTAACTAGTCAATTTGTGCAAGTTTGAGTCAATCCGATGATGAAATATACAAATCAAATATTTGGAGGATAATTCATGTGTGAACACGTTTTACCAATTAAAATCATAATCAACTTCGGTAAATAATTACCATTACCTTTATAAATATGCAAATATTGTAGTACAAAAAAAGCCTTCAAAAAAGGTATCTTAATGAAAACAAAATTTTTAAACGTAGATAAAAAAACTTAATTTTCAATTGTAAACAATATATATGTTCTTTGTTGAACGAACAACAAAGACCACTTTATATTTGTATAACATTTTTTGAAGTTTAGAATTTTTTAATTTTACTTGCAAAAAATTCAAATTTAAAACAATTTTGCTTAATAATAAACAAAATCTTGGGTCAATTTTATTTAAATTAACTAGAAAGTTAGCATTTTCAAAGATTAAATCGTTAAAAAATAATGTTGCGATTTTTTAATTTATAATGCAATGAATAAACAATTTTTAATAAATTAGTACATAATTTGAATTTAAACATTGTTTAAATATTGTTTGAATTGTTGAAAAAAATATTAACTTTATCTTTGAACTTAAACTTAAATATAATTTACTTTCAACTTTAAATTGATTCAAAGTTGGAATTTGAATTTAAGTTGAGTTTAAGTTCAAGTTTAATTCAACTGAAAATTGAAATTCAATTCTACTGAAGACTTGAATTGAATTGAATTTAAGTCAAGTTAAAATTCAAATTTAATTTAATTTAAAATTGATTTTTAAGAATTGAATTCGACTAAAGATTTGAATTTAATTGCGTTTGACTTGAATTTGTGTCAAGTTAAAATTTAAATTCAATTAAACTTAAAACAGGAATTCAGTTTAACTCAAGATTTGAATTTAATTGCGTTTAACTTGAATTTAAGTCAAGTTAAAATTCAACTTCAAATTCAATTGAACTGAAAATTGAAATTCAATTCGTCTCAAGACTTGAATTTAATTGCGTTTAACTTGAATTTAAGTCAAGTTAAAATTCAAGTTCAAATTTAATTGAACTGAAAATTGAAATTCAATTCGACGCAAGACTTGAATTCAATTGTGTTCAAATTGAACTCCAAATCCGATTGAAATTACAATGCAACTTCTTCGTATCGACGACGCAAAATCATTGGCTCGTTAACGAGCGCGAACCACAATTCAATCGCGGCATCGCCGACCGATCGTTTGCTAAAACCCCTCCGGGGAATGCATTTTCTGACCGCGTTGCTTACCGAAACGTCCGATGTCCCGCGAACATGACACATCGACAATTCAAAGACGCCGCCCTCGCTTGGCAGCGCCGGTCATCGATGTCAATTTGCCGCGGCCGACCACACCGGGTGCCGCGTGTCCCGCCTGGAATTTGCATGCCGGCATATGGCATGCGGCCTTGCACTTGGCATGACGTCGACGGAACGAAAGCTTTCGCGCGCAGGATACGTCCGAACCGCAACGGCATAACAAAATTGACAGCGCGGAAGCGGGCCCTTCGCGTTGCGGTCGTGCGAAAATGCCCGGGACCTTTTGTCCGGCCATTTACATAACTGGCCCAAATGGCGTGCCTTATGTTTCGCGCCGGGGCCGCTTGACAATTTCTCCGTCCTTTAACTCTTCTTCCTTTCTTTCGTGCCGCGTTTTATTTCGCTCCTTTATTTTTTACTTTCCCAATGGCGAACGGCAGATGTTGCTTCTAAACACACGACGAAAGCAAAGGGTCGGATTTTGAGGCGAAATCGTGGTCGGGAATAGAATTTCGTTTTGAATCAACGTTTAGTTCGTGTACTGATAATACTGTGGCAAACGTCGACGAGAAAATTGATATCAGTATACATGTGAACGTTTTTATGGGAGATTAAGAAACGAGTGTAAAAAGTCATGTAAATGAACTATTCAAAATTTATTAGTGAATGAAAAATTGCATTATAAATCAAATCAGAATGTTGAATCGAAAATGTCTCAATCGTTTGTAATTTCACTTAGTACGAAAATAATCCACAGATTATACTGTATATCTGTATCTTGGATTTATTTTCCAAGGTGGTTAGAGCAACATTGCACGCTGTTGATTATATGATGTTGAATCAACGTCAGCAAATATATTGGATTTATTTTTCAGATTTTTAATCTGAACTTTGGAGTGATGTTGACTTTATGATGTTGAATCAACATAAAAAAATATGTTGAATTTATTTTGCACACTTTTAGAACCAGTTTTATGATGTTACATCAACATATAAAATATGTTGAATTTTTTGTCACATTTTTTAAGAAAAACTTTGGAGCGATGTTGATCTCATGATGTCGAATCAGCATCAGCGAATACATTAAATTTATTTTCTAAGTGTTCAGCGCAACATTTGCTCCGACGTTGATTTGTTAATGTTAAATCAACAAAAAAATATGTTGAATTGGTGCTTCCTCCATAACATTCAACTCAGTGCCATTTTAAATTGAACATCTTTTCCCGCGTGGATTAATAAGTAGTCTGTCGAGAGGAAAGTTTATAAAGTCGAATCGGCCGATCGTCAGTCTCGGCGAATGCGTTGACCCGGTCGCGTAGAACAGTCCGAGCGCAATATTCCGCGGTTTCCGATTCCCGGAACGGAATTACGATCGGATCCGCGAAAATGTATTCCGCGGAAACGGTAAACGGCCGGCTGGCTTTTCAAACAATGGCGAATATAATGAGCGGATGAAAATACGGTTTTAGAATCGATGGACAAATCGCGTCGTACTCGCTCGTTTCGGCTTGTCAATCGTAATGGTGGAATCGTGATTGTAAAACAATTTTCTTTGCCGTGATTATTTTTACTGTTTGAGTTTAAAGAAAACAGTTATGGAAATTCGCTAGAAAAGCTATCATCAACTGCGAAAAGTTGAAAATATTTTCGTTTAAAATTCGCAAAATTTGTTTTAAATGAAAATTTAATCAGTTTAAATTAATGTTGTTGTTGTATTTTTACGGATGAATGTTTTTGTTCTCATAACCAATTAGGTTTGTTAATGTGTATCGGAAAAACTTTTATTTGTAGTTATGTTTATATTGTACATGACAATTATAATTTGATTCAAGATCATTGTATTATGTATTATTTAAACAATACATATGCATGCATAGAAATATAAATACGAATGCAGTTTTAATACATATATACATATATATATATATATATATATATAAATAATAACAATGCATATTTTTATATTAATGATTCTCGATATTTAATTAAAAACCATTCGCCAAATTTTGATGACAAACTGTAATTTCCAGAGTGCAAGCACATTTCAGTATATCCACAAATGCACGCGATATTATGATGTCACATCTGTTTATTTTCGCAGAACACCGCGTTATCGATACGCCATTACCAATCCACTTTGAATTGAACTTCAAAAACGCGCATTCGAGAACGAACGCGGACGCACGTGACGAATTTGTGTGAGTGCGAACGTCAACGACGGGTTGACGTCGGTGTCTCTGTTAAATACAGATAATGCAATGTACACAGAGAAAAATAGGCGTAACTAAAGCGCAACTTACTGCCTCGTGTATTCAAATTTAAGAGCCGCCGCGCGCTGCGATGCTAATGATAATGACGATGACAAAAATGATAGTGCGCTTCTTTGTGAGACGCGACGGTGCGATGACTCAGCGGATCATCGTCGCAGGCTTCGCATTGCTGGTCGTTAAATACATAACAAATCGTACGGGGATGATTTCGTTGATAAAGACGGGCCGCTGATGCGATTTGTAGTCGTTTTTACACTCTAATTGCGGTTATTGATAGTTCGGCTTATGTTAAAAAGAAATATGGAAGATGACACGCTGGTGAACGAGAAATGATTTAAATTGACTGGGATGCCGAATAACGAGTTTGAAATATAGAAATATATATTTTATCAAGGACGACATTTTTATTTTCAACGCTCGATTTTATTAAATTAAATTTGTATTGGAATGAAAATTTCAAATTTAAAACATACACTGAGAAAAAAAAATTGCGCCATCTAGAAATGGTACGATTTTATTATCTTAGATTGTACAACGCACTGTTTTACCGTGGCGCTACCTACAACTCAGGTGAGCCAAAACAAAATGGTGCAATCTAGATAATACAATCAAAATTATTCTACCATTTATTTCTCACCAGTTTGGGATGGAGCAATCGTTTTTCCTCAGTGTAAACAAAATTAAACAAGACTTTTAAAAAATTATAATATTTAATTACGTTCGATATAATTTACTCACTGATTTTGAAGTTCGACATGATTACATTTTAAAGGTAAAACTTTTGCGGAGTGAAAAACAAACTGCCAAAGACAAAGTTAAGGAAGTAACATTTTTTTCATTTTTACATTATGTTAACTATGTTACATCAATTACGATTTGCACGCTGGAATTGGATGATTTGAATTCACTCCGATTACCTCCTTCATTCTGTAAAAGGTGTAAAACTTTCACCGAAATTAAGTAATTTTTCACTCCGCGATCATTTACACAAAATTGCTTTGCTCCATTTATTTTAAACAATAAAGAAAAAGTTGCTCTCAATCATAAAAGAAAAAAAAAAGCGTACGTTTATTCGAGGTTCAAAAAGTAAGTAAATGAAAGTCTTCGCAGTTCAACTCCGCGCTGATTTGAAAGTGGATTTGCCCGAGCAAAATCATTCGTATCATAATTGCATTTATTTACGTACCGATCGTGTTTGTGGATTCCATATAAAGTTCACGTGTGTTTTTACTTTGAAATTTTATTATACAATAAAGAAAGAGGAAAAGCCTTTTCTATTCGACTAGAAAAGCAGAAATCATTTAAATGTAACCATTTCCTCGATTCGGCTTTTATTTATCGACATTGTTAACCACCGCGAATTGCTAATTTATGTATCAAGGGGCAAGTAGAAAGTTTGGATTATGAAAAAAAAAATAAACAAACAAACAGGTACACAAACAGAAAAAACAAAAACAAAAAACAACGAAAGAACACAAAGTAAACAAAAAACAAATCAAAACAATAAACAAAAACAAACAATACACAAATCAAAACAACAACAAAGAAACAAAAACAACAAGAAATAAACAAAAGCATCAAAAAACAAACAAAATCAACAAAAAACAAATTGAAACGACAAAAGCAAGAATAAAAAGGGCTAAAGAAAAGAATCGACCGATGTGTGTTATGCATATTTTCGCCGGTGGCGTACATAATTCAGGGCAAGACTTAATGTAATTTTAATAACTGGATAAATAAACATAAGAGCGAACATAAAGCGCAATTTGAATCCGGATGTGCTACGATGAGCGGTTTTGATAAAGCGCGGCATAATGCTTGCCTGCGGAATGCTCGTCTCACTTCTATCCGTTTGTCAAATGTACCGTCCTTTTCCGTCCCTTCGCCATCCCTCGCTCACGTGTGCACGACATTGTTGAAGATGCCCGGTCGTACGTGAGAAATCGACATAACTCATTTTTTCTTTCGCCGGCCGTTCTTCTTTCCTTCTCTCCCTCCCCCCTCCGTCCCCCACTCCCCCCACCCCCACGTTCCCCTTTTTTTCGTTTCTTATGCAAATTATGCAAAGCGGCATAATTATTCGCAAGGAAATTTCAAGAAAAACGCCGAAGCCGAGGGAAGCGAGGCCGACTTTTCATAGATCGTTCCGATTAAGAGGCGCGCAATTTGAATTACGATCGCACGCTACGAGGCTCCGGACTAATTTTATATAATATAATATAAGTTTTGCCGACTTTTTTGCATTCATGAATCTTAACGAGCGTTGAATAACGAGCCCGCGCGCCTCGGCTTTTCTTTCTTCTGTCGCCACGCGAATAATTAATGTCGCTTTGATCGCGTCAATTGTTTTCGGCCGAAACTGCGAGCCGAGTGAGAGGGCGCGCTCGTGAGAAAGCCGCGCGCGGAATCTCGGAGATAAAATCGCCGGAGTGACAATGAACGACAATTATATCCGCGCCTCCTTCCTCGTCCGACGATTCCACGAAGTTTTCAAACGTGTCGTTGCAATTAACAACGCTAAACATCCCGCTACGTATCTTGCGTAACGATTCGTTTTTTTCGGATTTTTTTTATTTCTTTTTTTTTGTCAGATGTGATCAAATTTCGTTTGAGATGATGACGACTTGATTAATGAGCGATGATTCGTTTTTTGGGGGAGAAATTTACACTCGGTTAGAGTTCTAAAAGTTAGTTCAGTGAAAGAAAAATTTCATAGAAAAAGGCTGAAGTTTTCTCATTAAAAGGAAGTATTGTTTAAAGTTTTAATAAAGTATCAGGCGATACTAATGTCATTTGTTATGGAATGTGAATTATGTAATGCTGCAAAGAGATTTAGATCAGTATTATTTTGTATTAAAGTTTGATCAATATCAATTTTTGATAATTTAATACAGATCAATGTAAGATCGATTAATAATAGATCACATGAGATGAGTAAATGGCACAAATCTCAATTTAATGAAACAATAACAAATCACATAATTGTCAAACGACATGATCACTCTGATTTAAAATGACATTACCATTTCATGATCGATAAATGATGTCAATTATTTTCCGTTAAAACAATAACAAATCACCGTGTGATCAGCAAACGACATAGTTCACTTTATGACTAAAAAAAAGATACTGGTCATTGAGGTTAAAAATGATGTGGTCACTTTATGATTGATAAATGACATTGATCACTTTCCGATAAAATAATAACAGATCACACTGAGATCATTAAGTGACAAAGCACTCCACGATCAAAGAACATATTGATCACTATGACTAAAAATAATGTTGGTTACTTAGTAATTAGTAAATGACACTGATCACTTTCCAATAAATCACTAATAGATCACATTGTGATCATTAAGTGACAAATGACTTTTCGATTCATAAATGACATTCATCACTTTCCGATAAAACAGTAACAGATCACATTGTAATCATTAAACGATACAGATCACTTAATTATCAAAGACGATCTCATTATTTTTACGTCGCTTAGAAATTGAACATTATTCTTTAATTATCTTATCACACTTAAGTTATCACTTAAGTTATCACATTGCAACCACAAAGTGATCAAACGAGAAAAAAAATTTAAAAATCAGTTGCCATAAACAACGTAAACAATTTTTCTGAAAAATTAACAAAAATGATCTTAGATGTTAGAATCTATCGCTTATCATTTTTCCCTTTATATCTTAATTACCTTTTTAAAGCGTCGTAATTC